>MU161782.1:17574-34767 GCA_015888305.1 Antheraea pernyi
ATTCTATTTTAGACTAGCTGTTACCCGCGACTTTGTCTGCATAAAATTTAGCAAGGTTTCAACTCATTCTTTATTTTTATAAGAGAAATAATTATCAGCCTATTGTTTACAATTCGGCATTATAGTTGTTAATAACATTAATGATATAGAGGTCTTCCTAAAAAGATCTTAGATTATAAACGTATTACGTAAAGTGTTCCATAATACAATTTCTTGCGGAACAGACAAGCGTTTATTTTTTGTATAATCACAAAATCTTAATTATAATAATGGCAATGTATACTAAATATAATGTAAATATAAATCTTAATAATAATATTTTAAGTTATTGTTTCGTTGGGTTCCTTATACAGTGTAAGTGAGCACTGAGGTAGTTATATGGTGGGTTAAGGTTCCAAATGTGTTGCTGATGACAAACCTCATTTGGCACGCTTTTTGTATTTATATATCTACTGTACACGTTACATGTTACTTTTAGTGGCGTTGCGCGTCGTACTTACAATAGTCTTTAAAGAGCGTTTCTGTAATTGTACAGTGTCTCAATTCTATGATTCTTTAATACGATTTAAAAAACGCGTGCGGAGCTGTGGGTACAGCTAGTCGGCAATATATGTAAGTTAGTTTTGATGTTTATTGGACACTTTAGGTAATGTTGCGAACAGGTTCTAGGCTTATTTTGTTGTACGATTTTTATAAGATCCACGCGTTCAACGTTGTGTGTATTCCTGGAGCGGAAAGTGCCCAATTGGCAAGCGATGTCGTATTTATATTTCTTCCTTTATACATAAAATACGTTGTTAAAATAATAAACGACGTAGTCGAAGTTGCTGGTATGAACTAGTATAATCTAGGTTGAATCGGTGATTGTTTAACTAGGTGGGATACAAATTGAAAAGTGCAATAAAGTATTCATTCATTCATTCGAGTGCCAAGTACGATTTATTAACAGAGTTGTAATAATATATTATTCTATTAACAGGATCGATAAAAAGGATATACGTTTGTTGGAAAACTCGTTGAGTCGTTGGCAAGTACTGGTTCAGTCCATTGCCGGTGGTACCGTAGAGCTGGATAAGAACACCCTCGGGGTTCTACGCGGGCGGCTCGTTCGGTTCCTGATGCGTTCACGAGAGGTAAGTACCTATGTGTTTGCTATTTATATCACGATGACTCAGCTCAGCGGTTAATGTATCTGGATACTGCGTCGATTGACGTGGGTCCCAATCCTTGCGAATGAGTCCAGGGCATTCGGTGATTCGGGATCTACCATCTTTGACCCCTCAGACTACAGTCAGGGCCCCTTGGCGGGCCTACACCTGTTGGGGGAGCAGTCGACAGTCCCTAATCCCGCGCCTAAAAGGTGTATGAAGGCACCATTAGTCCTTGCGAATCGGACATAACCTATCCTCAGCTGCCCCACGGGAAGGGTATATGTTAGGGATCTCCCCATGTAAAAAAACGGCCATTCGGTGAAGGAAAACGCCCTGATGAAACCATAGCTAGGAGGGGATAGAGTTTTCTCTAAGAGCTCCTAACTGGCTGCCAAGTTCAAATGTAAAATCTGTTGCCAGGCACCAATGGGTTTTTCATTCAAATGCACTTGAGAGAGCCAGCTCCTTTAAGTCCGTCTAGGCTTAGCATGCTTCTTATCTTATACCATATCATCATTTAACATCAGATAAGATTGTGTTCAAACGCTAAAACCGTTAAAAGCCTCCGTAAATTTGTATAAACATTGACATTTAATATTGATTTGAAAATAATTTGGCGGTGTAAGAGGTGTCGAATATCATCATAAGACTTGAGACACCCAAGCCAACCTCACCCGCACGTGGTGCACCCTGCTGAATAACGAACGAGGCAATGGCAAAAGCGGGGTGGTAGGGTTTTACAGCCTGACTGGGTCACAACCACCATGTATGTGGTGAAAAATTCCGTCATAGTGATTCGCTTCTGCGGGTCGCGTTTCGGGATCAGCCTGTACATATCCAGCTTTTTGTAGGCCAGCATGACAGCGGCGACCATCGATGGATACTCGGTGGTCGCCATTGTTTTTGGATTGTACTGTGCTTACCATCAGGCACAGAGCAGTCATTTTGCCGTGCTAGTATATAAAAAAAATAATTGATGGTAGCAAATTTTATTTAAAGTAATCATTATTTTCTTTTAAAAATAAATAATACATATTTTTTTAATCTTACCTGAGTCAGTTTTCTATTCTCACTCGTTCAAATTTGTTTATTATATTAACGTTATATAAGTCTCTATTAGGGGTGTGCGTATAATTCGAACTTACGAATTATGCGTTCCGAATCGAATGTCAATATTCGATGCGAGTTTCGAATCGAATAATTCGAAAGTTCCCGAATAATTCGAAAATTTTCGAATAATTCGATTTTTTTTCGAATAATTCGATTTTTTCCCGAATTCTTCGTAAATTATTAGTGAATTTTCGAGTATTTTCAATTCAGGGTTTCTTATGTTCAATATTCAAATATAAGTGTAACTGTCTATATATACTTTTTTCAAACCATGAAATATAGTAGAAGAAAATGACTCTCCTGTGAATTTTTTTTCGGAATCTCTTGCCAATATTACCTTCTAGATTTTTTATGGTACCGACAGTGATGAATATATATTAATATTAAAAATGATCAATTGTATTCTCTAAGTAATTGATTTTTAAACGAAAACTATACTATTCGTAAGTAGAATATTTCGATACACGATTTAAAGGAATTTAAATAGAAACAATTGAAAATCCAGAGGTTTTCGTGTTATTTGAAACTTTTCGAATTATTCGATTTTTTCGAATTATTCGTTTTTTTTTTCGATTTATTCGTGGAATAATATTCGAATTCGAATAATTCGATTCGATTATTGATATTCGATTCGAACGATATTCGCACACCCCTAGTCTCTATACATTAATAAGGGAAGTCATTTCGGAAAATTCAGTACCTTTTCTCCCATATTTGTGAACTCACTTTCTTAGTTCATTTAGTTGATTTCTTAGTTGATTATTGTTATTGGTAAGCTTTATAGGTAGAAAAAAATGTCAAGTTTCTTAAAATACCTTTTTAAAGTAACTCAAATTTTACACATAATTTATATTGGAATATGTTCAGAACCTGCCGTTCTTCCTTGCTCTCCTTTTAACTTTTAAACCAGATTCTGTACACTTGACATAAATAGTCTATCTATATATTTTATCATTTTCAATTATCTACATGGGAGTGGTGATTGAATTGATTTTAAATATATACACATCATCATCACTAAAGAGACAATTACGAAACTATCAGTGATTCAAAGACCAATGGAAAGGAAAGTTGTAGGAAACACTGGATGACCGTAAGACAATTATACTTGTACGAAATAAGAATTGAAAGTTACCGCCGTTGCCAAACGAATTGTAAATCTGAAGTGGAGTTGCGTAGCTGATAGTACAATTTCTAGAGTAAAATGGTTATTGAATAGCGACCATGGTGAGAGAAGAGCCCTACAGGAAAACCACGTATACGCTAGCAAGGCAATATAAGATCAGCAGGATCCAACTGCACACAGATGGGGTTTTAGATAAATGACGTAAAAGGAAAGAGGACTGCACCAAATCGTAGTCCGGTGAAGCTGTTAAGACCTTGCTAGGTCAATAGCGTAAACATTTCGAAAAAAAAAAAAAAAAACGGACCAACTTGTTAGACGTGATCTAAAATAAACAAAATCTACAATCGAAATAGAATTGAGCAGTACTAAGTAATGGTGCATCCATTGTCGACGTTATCTAAATATGTTATTTTATTTAAGGAGGGCCAGCGGCCAATGTACCACATATGCATCTACACTACATATGAACAATTGTATGGGCACGTTGGCCTCTAAAAGCCGCCACAGCATGCACTATGTGATAGAAAAATTCGTTGTTATTTACAAGAATTCAATTTCTCAGGATTGTATATCGGCATTTTTTTTTTTTCGAACTGACTACGCTATTGAGCACCACACAGCTTCACCGGACTATTTGTATATCGTCATTGCGTCGGATATTTGAGCTTAAAAAGTAATGATTAAGATCGTATTTTACTTCGGAAAGAAATATATATATACGGTACTTATTAAACTGTTAATTTTCAAAATCAGAGTCCAAATTCAGATATATGATGACGAATGGCATTGTAATTAATTAGGTATCTTTAAATATTTTCTTATTCGAAATACACAGTATAATAATTATTGTAAGTAATTTATGTAAAATCATATTATTCTCGGTTTAAATTAACTCGCTAAAACAATAAGACCACGTCATGCGCGCATAAATAATCCACATTATTATTAATTACTGTGTTGATATAATATTGTTTGTCGAGCCTTGTTTAAATTTATTATATTATTTACCTTAAAAGTGTTTCTTATATCGTTATTATTTAATATTAGTTTTCAACATTGAAATGATAATATATTTTGAGATATAGTGTTATATTGCATTTAAAGTGAAAAGGTAAGTGAACATAAATTTAGTTTTTCACATTTATTTAGGGCTGTAGTTTTGCGTTTTCTTCTTTTGTTCACGCTACTTCAAATGATATTTGTCTCAATTGGAGACTGGACTGTATCTCATGTGTTATGTGTGTCCGCACGATGAACTTTATTGATGCATGAGAGAAAGTTTAATACGGTCATCCATAAATAAAGTAATAAGAATTTCATAACTTTTGCAACCTCTCCCCGTCTTCGTCTCGCCCCTGGTGTGAGGCACATGTAACCACTCCTTAACTTCGAAATTATTAAAATAGTATCTCTATATTTTTTTATATATGTCGGAGTTAAAAAATCATCATGTCATTTCCAATATTTTTATTGTTCATTCAAGTAACATCAATGTAAAATTAACAAGCAAACCAAATACTTAAACAATAGCTACAAAAATACAACTCTGAATATAGTAAATACCTAGCGGAATATCTGCTGAAAGATTAATAATGAAATTTGGCATAGAATTCGATTTAATCATCTGAAGTAGGACATCACTCATCAGCCTATAGGAGACCGACTGAAGGTCTGTAGGTCTCTTCCTGAAGGAAAGTACGGCCATAATCACCTTCTCAGCGCACGACCTATGAGCGATTTTAAACCCAGAGAGATCCACAGTTCCATATTTTCACACATACGGTGGTACTATAATAACAATTCTCGGGTTCAGGTGTCCACACGATGTTTTCTTGCACCTTCAACCGATATTATTTTCCATTTAAATCAGTAAATACGAAAATTCCGAAAAATTCGTTGTTACATGCCGTGGGTTTGATTTTGCGGATATCAAATTGACATTCCACCGGTCAAATCATTCGATACTACAACGAACTAGGATTAGTGATTTTTTTATCGCCTACCTGAAGACGAGGAATTATAGATAAATTAAGTTGATAAATTTTTAATTGAACCAAGTCCAATTTGAATAGTTTATATAAAATCTTGAATTTTTTAAGATTTTCAGTTTTTATACACCGTGAACGTAGTCCAAATTTTGTGGATTTAAAATTTTTTAGTACTTAACTTATTTATAATCTCCAAATTTCACATGTATAATAACAATTGATGATGTTTGAAAAAAATTATGAACGACTAAAATCGGTTTTGACTAATTTTGAAATGTACCGACACGATTATTATAAATTTATATCGGTTTCCTTACTCACAACTACATGATTAAATAAAATGTATAATAAGATCAATATTTACTACCTTTAACATTGACAAAGAATTTTATACAAATTACACGGGCTTTTAAAGTGATCATCGTAATACCGTATTACGAAGTAGCTGTTGGACATTCACGTTTATTTTCGATGTCAATATCGACTGGGCAATGACAGAGTTACAAATGTTACGATGTAGGTATTCGTGTCACCCCTGACACGCGCGTCAAGGACACAAAGTACCCCCCAGTAATGACACGGCCACACAGCGATCGACGCGGTTGTAACCCAGTAAATGTCTATTCATTTCACTATCAAACTGGATTCATCATTATGGGATATCGATCGACTTCGATATAAACCGTTCCGATGTCACATCACACTGAAACGCGTAGTTTTAAACCGATAACTATCTAATCTATAAGGAGCTAAGGCACTGTTATCTTTTTATCAGTTAACCCTATCTAGTTTTATCGTTCTCCCGCTACTTTACCGATTGTTTTAAGCCGTTTTACAACTGATAGTTCATGATACGCGCTCGTAAGAAGCATTTATTAATACGAAGAACATGTAAATTGAAATAAAATTTACTTATCGTCTTTGTGTGTACGTAAATATTTTTTGTGTAAATTGTTATGTAACGTTATATAAAAGGACGGTTTTATGTATCCGTAGTGTAAGTTTTACAATTTTTTCAGAAACTATATGACTGATTTTTATAATTCTTTTATTGGATTATGAGACGGTTGTATTATATAAACTGCCCTTAGATACTAACTGATAGGTATTATAATTGTGTTTATTGTTGATCCATAGCAAAGGTAGATTTATTTGTTTGGTATGGTATAGTTACATTAAGTTATATGTATAATACGAGTATACAGGTCGTTAAATGTTTTTCCGACGCCCCCGAAATCCATCATTTTGATGTAAAAACGCGAGGAAGAAACATTTCCTTTTTATTTAAATAACACGTGCCGCAAGACGATTCAAGTTCATTTTTTGGTACATTATGTTTTTGCTGTAATTGGTCATGAATTTTTATGAAAATAAAAAGAAAAGCATGATTTACAAGAAACCGAACTTGATAGTCTTGCGGCACGTATTGTTTTTATCAGAAAAATAATGTTTTGTCCTTTTTACGTTTTTCAACGTCTTACGTTCTTACGTTTATCAAAAGTAAGCTGTTTATGGGCTGTCGAAAAAAAAAATTTTTCACGACATGTATTATGATATATGTATACAAAAAATGTTTAATTAATAATAATTTGCATTAAATATTTTTATTATTGGAGAACGACAAAGTGATTCACTTTACCTGATGGTAAGTACCTACAGTTAAATACAAAACGGAGATATGGTGTAATCGAAAAAATGGTAAGTCAGACCTTTGTCCAGCGAAGGGGAATTAATACTTGATTAATTTGCGATAGTGTGATAAATATTAGGTTTGTACTATTGTTATAATTGTATTTAAAATAAAGAAAACCTTATGATATGATATAATGATAGAAGAATGTTTTTTTCCTTATATCATCAAAGGTCTGACTGAATTGATTAATTGAAACACTTGAATCAATTGGCAGGATTTTGACTAACGACTGAACGGTTGACGATTCTCGTTTTTTCCCCAAACGGAACCAAAATAACGTCATTAAATTATTTCCTTGTATTGGTTATCTAATACAGGAATTATCCTGATTTAAGTCATGCTAATGGTTCGGTACTAATATTACTGCTTACGTTGTTTTTTTTTTAAATCGCACGTAAATTCTAATGTTAGTTTGTGTAAATATACACTTTGATTTCATTAAAAAAAATTAAATGATATTCTCCTAAATATTCTAGTACAACCGTGATTGTATATAACGCTAAAATGAGAAGAGCTATTGCGTGAAATGTTTTGAGAATTGTTCAGTGCTAGTGTTGTGTTGTTGACACAACACTCCATTGTCATAAGTACATTGTTTTGGCATAACCATTGAAATCGATACTCATAACATACTGTATATAGAGGATGGTATGGAATTCTTGTTGGACTCTTCGAAAATGTCCGGTTGATCTTTGAAGTGACGTTCATATTTTTGATATAGAGTTATTTATATCGTCTGTTGTTTATACAGTTGAACTAAAATTATTTCATGGTAAGCAGTTTATAAATGTTCCATTATTCTTTCTTGTCCATAATTTTATTTATCTTGTATTAAACATGTCATTTTTTTTATTTACCATTTCTCATCAAATTTTAATACTTAACGATCAAAGATATATTAGAGAAGAAAAAAGGTGCTTGTAATAAGCTTAGCACAGTCAATTGCGTTTGTAAAATTATTTGCATACTTATGTAACTTTGTATGGATTTCACTTGAAGTAAATTTGACGTATTTTCATGAAACTTTTTTCGAATGCTCTTTATGATTCCATAATAAAGGCTACGATATATTCAATTAATAATAATAAGCGGGCAGAAACCAGTTAGTACATTATACTGATAGAATTGAATGCGTTCAATAAACTTTTTTACGTCATCTATAGTACATAACTAATTGTTTATATGTCTCCTTATTATGAACCCTGTCAACATTTACATTTTCTCCACTACTTTCCTCATAGGTACACGATTCTTCTAGATGTTAGCAGTCAACGCCACTTATCGATGAGATATAAATTGTATGTAATACTATAATATACGGTCGTTATTGAGCACTTTAGTTTGTCCAATACGTATCTGCGGTTTTGCATACAAGGGAACAGCCGTAGTCGAGGTTTGTCCACTCTGGTAGCTATGAGCTATTTTCATACTGCTGGCGCTCGCTTCAAAGCCCGGTGAAGCTGTAAAGGCCTGTGAGACCGACATCGTCAGTTAGATCGAGAAAAAAAAATAGCGTGTCAGCAATTTATCGAACAAGTTTCAACATACGTACTGCTATCGCTTTTCAAATCAAATCAAATCAAACTTACTTAAATTAAGATGTTAGTCTTTCTGCAATTCTTAATCTATCTTATTTTTTTCTTATTAAAGTATTATGTAATCATTATCATCATCAACCCGTAAGAGACCCACTATAGGCCTTTTCCCGAAAGACGGTATGCACAATCACCACGCCAACTCAAGACGTATTGGCGATTTTTAAACTCGGAGATATTCACATTGGGGTGTAAGGGGTGTCGAATAACATCTAAGATTTGAGACACCCAACCCAACCTCACCTGCACGTGGTGCACCCTGCTGAATAACGAACGAGGCAATGGCGAAAGCGGGGTGGTAGGGTTTTACAGCCTGACTGAGTCGCAACCACCATGTATATGGCGAAAAAGCCCGTCATTGTGATTCACTTCTGCGGGTTGCGTTTCGGGATCAGCCTCTGCATATCCAGCTTTTCGCATGACAGTGGCGACCGGCGATGGATAATGTGTCACTCGGTGGTCGCCATTGTTTTTGGATTGTACTGGGCTTACCATCAGGAACAGTGCAGTCATTTTGCCATGCTACAATTAAAAAAAAAATCTATATTTTACCACATACGGTGGTACGATAAGATCTTTTCCCAGGTTCAGGTTTCCTCATGATGTTTTTCTTCACCGTCAGCCGATAGCGTTACCGATTTAAATGAGTTAATAGACACGATTTTAGAAAAATTCTTTGGTACATGCCGCGGTTCGAACTTGCGGATTTTAGATAGATATTCCACCTGTAAAACCACTTGCCCGCCATGACTTCAATGAAATATGTAATGTAATTGTGCATTTGAAATTGTCTTCCGTATTACTTTTATGTTTTTGTACTATTTTAGTTATTTCCCTTATAATTCCAAAATAAATGTGAGACAGAAAGTTGGATGGAGAAGGCTTTGTTGGACAATCACTATTCTATAAAGGCGAGTGCTATAATGTGTTTTAAATTTAGTATATTCTTCGAAGTGATCAATCATTCATTATCTATTTCATTTACACAATATTAAAGGCCACGGAAATTAACAATTTAGAAGTTTTTTTTAGATATGGTGATTAATGGCTCAGTGAAAAGATTTTGATGTGAAATAACTATAGATGAGGGTAGACCTGATTTTTGGCGTGCCATGCGCAAGCGGCTCTCTTGCCGCACTGAGCTCACATACCTATAGTGTAATTTGAGAATTTGAGATTCGTTCGATTCGAACAATTTCGATTTTTCACATCTGCCAGGCGTCCCGTGACGGGTCATTTTTTTTTTAAACAAGTATTATAAGTTTGTTTTTAAACACATCTATTTAAATTGTACCTATGCTAGAATAAATAATGTTATGAAGAACAAGATTATCGTTCGTTTCATTAGGTATGTTACATTTATTACATCATTTATTTTCAAATAAGGATATTCGTGTTTATTATTAAGGAAAACTATTTGTTATTGTAGTTTTGTCACTATTGAAATAAGTTTGTATTTTAGGTTTGATTAGCTTGTTTTACATTGCTCGGATCATCAGTAATTAAATTAGGTACCTACAATGTATTTCCATTATACACTAGCGCGCCCAGCGGGCTTTGTCCCGCCGTGATAATAGAGAAACACCTTGACAAATTATGTACCTAAACCTTCCTCATGCATCACTTTATCTACTGGTAAAAAACGCATGAAAATCCGTTCAGTAGTTTTTGTATACAATACAAATTATTATCTCCTATTTTAAGCCTTATTTTCACGGCAAAAAGCATATATTACATTTCTAAAGTTCAGTCTCATCTCATATCAAAATTCAAGCTTAAGAACGTAACGTACATATAGAGTTACTCTCACATTAATAATATTAGTACGGATTACCAGGTATATTCGACTTCGTACTAGTATAATTGATTTTGTTGGTTTGTGGAACAGCGTGTTTTATACAGATTGATTTTTTAATTGTATTTGCCCCCACTCTTATTTCACCCTTACACCTTTTTTACTGTTATTAGCTAGCTGTGTCATATTTTATCATTACTGCTTAGCTCCTATAGAAACTAGCAGTGATATATGTAAGTAGTCTAGACCATGTGGGGTATATGATCAGGTGGTGGGTGCCATGGGTTTGATACTATCCACTTAAAAGCGGGACGCACGTTCACGAATTGGCTATTTTTTCAGCTATGCGATTGCCCTTTAGATTCTTTATGGCATTATAAACATGTGAATTCATTTGTTTGCTTGTTCAATTGATTAACTATTAGGTATTTCTTTGTAAAGCGACTAAAACATCGAATTTGAGTTTAGTTTCAAGGCTAAAATATATTGCACCTGTATATCAACCACTTGGATTTATATGAGATATATATAGGACCTCTTCCTATATTGGGTTGTTGACAGGTTTAACGAACAACTTCAGGGTACAATGTCCATAAGATACACTAAATGTTATCCTTGAAAGTCACTGCAAATTAATTATTTAGTTACTTGTCAAATAAATAATAGTTAGTCAATTGGGCTAGTAAACAAATTACTTTACATTTTGATACTGCCATAAATAATTTATAGGGCAATCGCGTTTTGATAGCTCAAAAAATATGCCAAGTTATTGGTGGTGATAACTACCCAATTCGTGAATTGCCCATTATCTTCTAAGATTTCGCTCAATCGTTTTGCTTTGTCTTCCCGTCCCGTGCACTACCATCTCTAGTTAACTAGAAACGCACGATTCTTATGACGACGATAACTGACAAACAAAATTGTTTATTATTTCCCGGGCCACGTGCGACCCGCGGGCTGCAGTTTGACGACCACGGGGCTAGACAATGTTCTCAAAAGCCCTCTATCTACTATTAAATTGCTAGTCCGGTGAAGCTGTTAAGGTTGCAAGGTGAATAGCGTAGTCAGTTCGAAAAAAAAAACTATTACATTTTAGTCGAAATTAGTACACCCATTTCGGAGATAATCTCGGGTAAATACTACAGACATGTAAATATTTTTATATGTAGATTAACTTGTGTGATGTATTTAAAACACATATATCATGTGTAGTTAGTGTAGTTACTGACTGCGATTTCGTCTAACGAACATTGAAACTTCTTATATCTGTGGTAGTTTTTTTTTTTAAGTCTGAGATTTTGGTGTTCCGTACGCTACTTACTTGGTACTCAAATGAAACTCCACACAGTATACTTCTATGATAGTGCATTGATTTATGATTACAGGTTGCACTCTCTAAGTTCAGTTATCGGAAGTTGTCCAGTCAAAAAACACACAAAGCAGCGTCTAGTAGTGACGCTGTCATTTTCGTTCACAAATCGATATCTTTACACTATAAATATTCAAACTTTACTACTTATTGGAAGGTGGTAGAGCCACGCTGTCTGTA
Source organism: Antheraea pernyi (assembly GCA_015888305.1). Lineage (NCBI taxonomy): Eukaryota > Metazoa > Arthropoda > Insecta > Lepidoptera > Saturniidae > Antheraea > Antheraea pernyi. The sequence continues at coordinate 29,582 of MU161782.1, forward strand.
GCTATTGTTAGTTTCAGCACGAATGGGTCGGCTCGTCCGGGGTAGTACCACCCTCTCATAGAAAACCGACGTGAAGTAACAGTGCTTGCATTGTTGCGTTTCGTTCGGTCAGTGAGAGCGACGGAGACCCACCTCCCCTCTCCTCTCTCTCCCTCCCCTAACCCTTCCCCCCCAAAGAGAGGCAACGTACTTGCGACTCCACTGGTGTTGTTAGTGTCCATGGACAGTGGTGATCACTTAACATCAGGTGACCCACCTGTTCGTTTGCCACCTATGACATAAAAAAAAAACTTATAATCTATATAGAAAACTAGATGTTGCTGTATGTGAGATTGATAATCTCGGCACTGATTGATGAATGAATTTTAAAACACCCTGGTGTTTTTTTTTATGGAGAAAGGTTTGATACTATCCATTTGATTCCAATTCTTCACTAGCAGTACAGTTTATCAACTTCCAGAACATTCTATCGATCGTCGTGAATCAAGCTAGATATAAACATTTGAACACGGAGAAAATTTTCGCAATATTCTTTTAATGCGTATATTCTTATAATAGTATATAATTATATGGTATAACTAGCGGGCCCGGCGGATGCTATCCCACCCTGATAATAAAAAAATCTGACAAATTATATAACTAAACCTTCCTCATTAATCCTATCTACTTGTGAAAACCGCATGAATATTCGTTCAGTTGTTTTTGAGTTTATCGCGAACAGACGGACAGAGAGACATGGCAGGGGACATCATTTTATAGTATGTATTGATAATAGGTGAATTTTATTTAGAAGAACTTTATAGGTGGTAGAGCCACGCTGAAGCTATTACTGGCTTCAGCATGAATAGGTCGGCTCGCCCGGAGTAGTACCACCCTCTCACAGAAAACCGACGTGAAGTAACAGTGCTTGCATTGTTACGTTTCGTTCGGTCAGTGAGAGCGCCGGAGGACCACCTTCCTTCCCCACACCTGCTAGTGTCTATGGACGTTGGTGGTCGCTTACCATCAGGTGACCCGTCCGTTCGTTTGCGTCCCACGACATTAAAAAAAACCACTTATGTTAACTTTTTTGACTAGATGGCGGTACACGCAATCTACATTTGTCAGTACTACAATTATTATTCGTCACGTTACGCTGCAGTCATTTTACGATTTTTGTATAATTTTTTAATTACGTTTCTATGGATGTATGAATACATATTTTAGATGTCTTGACAATGATCGGTTTAGGTTTCGTATCTTGCAACAAACTTGAGCTTTTAATGAAGGAATACGTTATGATACGAGCGTAGTTGTACGACATTTTCTTATGATCGTCTTACTAACTACCATCCTTAAGTTAATGATCTGTTGCCAGGTATTTCAGTTTCAGTATTTCAGTTGTTCCTGCAGCTACACTAGAGAGCAAGTTTCTCTTGACTTAGCATGTTACTATCTTGAGTCACACCGTCACGTTAGTCTCGCTTTGGTCAAACGCTAAAGTAAAAGAAATAATAAATAGTCATACTTAAAAAAATCTTTTAATTGGCTGCACAATTTCAATAGAAAATATAAATATTAGATGTACACAGGTCGCTATTCTACGTGACACTAGTCTGACGCAATACTCTCGGTTACGCTTACTGGCATGTCATGACGCCGAAATCATATATTTATCTCCTGCCATAAATACCGCTCAATGGACGTAAAGAAGTTTTCACTTCGAAAAAAATCTGTTTACACTATAATCATCGTTATGCTTCTATGCATTAAGTTTCTTATTAAATTGAATAAATATATATTGTTTAAAAAAATACCTAAAGATTAAGTATTAAAAAATATTTTCAATGTGCTTACAAGATGCTTGCGTAACACGTTTCTGAACGGTAATGATGGCTGGTAAAAATATGGAAATATAAGCAGAAATGACAAGAGACCCAATTTATGTTATAAGCGTATCGCCTGAAATGATGAAACGATATTATTTTTTACCGACAATATTACTTTTTGTCATAAAGGTCGTAATTATTTCTCAGTTGAACAACTGTTATTATAGGTATTATACGAATTTTATCTGATACGTAATTTATATAAACAAGGCACTGATAGCATCGAGCGGCTTATAACGATTCGGACTTATTCGTACTCTGTCAATTTATAATATATTATATTTAAACATAGTATAATGAATAGTGTATTAAAATCAACTTTTTTTTTTACCTCGAACTGACTACGCTATTGACCAGCTTCACCGGACTACAAGCCGAGCGGTTAAGGAACTCAACCGATTTTGTTTGGGCAACTAGCTCAAGGGTGCATGGCACACTTCGGCTTGGCTGTTGCCTGCCAGTTTGCGACCTTTTTTTATGTGGGGTTATCCCCTCTCTGGGGAGAGAGTGGGTTATGTCCCGACTCGCACGGACTAAAACTCCACGGTGTACGCGCTATAGTTGGGGCGGCACGAGATCTCTAGAAATTTCATCGTGCCGCCCTAGCGGTAGGCCTAGCAGCAATTTATTACTTGTATGTGTATGTATGTATTTTGTATCGGAAATTTCTAAACTATTTCAGTTCGATAAGGGGGGAAAAAAGTAAAACCCTTCCACTTTCATATGTAAGCGTGTATACGTGCACGTGTGTGGAGGTGATATGTGTGACGTTGCAGTGATGTAAGATTTTGTGTCACTGTATCGCGCGAGCAGCGCTCTCAAGGGCTCCACGCCGAGGGAACGGACCTAGGCTTGTTAAAATCAACTTTATATCGAGTTCAATATTTATTGTTTAGTAATTGCCCGTTCCGGCATCGCGCGGTAACTAACGCAGGAAATGAGAGATGTTCTTTCCTTTACAATACGAACATGTAATACAATAAAACGGTAACTGGAATAACTGACGGTGAATGTCTTCTAAGCCAAAGGATAAGAGAGAAGTCGGTTTGATTATTCGGTTCGAGAATTAAAGGAATTAAAATTTTATTTGAAAAATGTATACAATTATTATAAAGAGAAAACATTTGATTTCTTGTTTGTAAGGGATAAACTCGAAAAATACTTCTCCGATTTATAAAAAGAAAATCACTTATAGAAAGGTACATTATCAGCGACTATGGGCCGTGTTTTATCTTCAAAATGCCGCGATCAAAACCAAGTCCGTCAATTTTTGAAGATCTCTTTATAGTATTCTCACGAACTCACTCACTTTTTATATGACGATTTTAAACGCATTTTTTTTCATTTATCAGTACAATTTTTCCAACATTTTCTCGCATATAAACATTGTCTTAATAATTTACATACAAACAGACATGCACTTGACTGCTACTTATGTCTATGTATAACTTAAAAGACTACACATACACGTTCAGTCCTAATAATATTGCTATTTCTGATGACTGAATTGGGACCCCACGTGGTGCCTAAGTATACTGAAAACCAGACTATTCTTACCGGAAACCGCTTCTTGGCTTCAAGAACGATTTTTCGACTTTATCGGGATCTCGCACTCTTAACATCTTGAATCGTTGTAAATTACGAGTTAGTTATTTCTCTAATTAGTTACAACAGTAATAGAAGTTGGCTATCAGATATGTTATCATAGTTTCTAAGCGATAAACTAGTCGATAATTTAGTAAAATGTTTAGGTCCGTTCCCTCGGAGTGGAGCCCTTGAGTACGCTGCTCGCGCGATACAGTGACACAAAATCTTACATTACTGCACGCATACACGCTTACACATGCAAGTTGAAGGGTTTTATCTTTTTTCCCTTATCAAACTGAAACAGTTTAGAATATTATCCGATACGAAATATATATAAGAGTTGTTGAGGTATGTATGCTTGGTACACATATATGTTTCAAGAACTCATATGTATGTATCAATAGTTAGCTTAGGTTAGCTTACATAGGTCGCGAATTGCATGTATCAGGCAACAGCCAAAGCCGAGGTGTGCCGCGCACCCTTGAGCTAGTTGTCAAAATAAAATCGGCTGAGTGCCTTAAGCGCTCGCCTTAGTAGCCCGGTGAAGCTGTTAAGACCTTGCTTGTTCAATAGCGTAGTCAGTTCGAAAAAAAAAAGTAAAATGTTCTAAATATCTAGTCTTAAGTTATCGCCTGTTATTATTACTCCTATATATTTTTTAAACAAAGAATCTGAACCTTCTTTTGTGTATCTATGTTGGTAATATTATAGAGTAGGTGGAATTGTATCGAAAATCACGGTTTCAGCGTATTTGCGATTTCTCACGTTTCGTCTTAACGTTGTCGATTATATTAATTTAAAGTCTTTTTGTGTTATCACAATTGTATTTTTTATAAATTTAAACCAGTATTTATGATATCCCAGTATACGGAACTCAACTAAGGCAATAATCGGAGTTTATTTAATGTATCCACATTTTAATAATTATATTATAATTATACGTATATACATAAGAATAATAACATTATCACGCTACGTAAGCATTGTGTTTTTAAATAACAATTATAAATGAGGTGATTATAAATTTATATATGATAATTTTAAGTCGTCTCAAGGTCACTTGTTTGAAGTATTAATTTAGTTTTGCCGAAAATTAAACCAACCGTTTCCTTCGTGGATATAACATTCTACGGTGTTATTACAAAAATGTTAAATACGTATTGAATACTTGCTTTAAAAAGGTTTCGAATTAAATGCACCTCGCTCGCCATAGGCAGGTTCGCGTTATCCTTTTTCAAAGCGAGACAAAAGAGCAAGATGGCGAACATTCACGTAGTCCGGTGAAGCTGTAGAGGCCTCTAAAAAGGCCAATAGCGTAGTCAGTTCGAAAAAAAAACGAACTTTCAGCGACCGCGGTGTATTTAACTCGAAACCTTTTTAAAGCAAGTATTCAAAACGTATTTTAACTTTTTTGTAATAACATCGCTAGTGTTTACAAAGAAATAAACTCGCCAAAGATAACGGGGTCTACATGGTTAGTTCAATTTAATACACAATGCGGTTTCCGCGTTAGATTCTCGCTAATTGTGTTAGAAATGTTTACTGTAAAATACGTTGACACATAGAAGCTATATATTCGTCTTGGCATACACTGCTATCTGTTCTATCGGCAGCAGTATCAATACGCTGTGTATAATATGAGTGTTGTCAGACATAACGGTTATGTTCACAAAGACCTTACTTGTAAAGTGTCCGAGTAACTTATCAAATGTTTACTGGTTATCGTTAGTT
>MU161783.1:6983-22213 GCA_015888305.1 Antheraea pernyi
GATGACAATTAAATGACAACATGGTCCAAGATGGTAAACGTGCTAAACCTAGGAAGACCGACTGTCAAGAGCAGCTGCCGGAACTAATGTATAGGCACTTGGCGATAGATTTTTAAGTTGAGGGTGGAAATGTCCTACCACTATGCAAAAATCGTCAGTAATTTAATCAGTTATTCCCATTTATAGTTTGTGTAAATCTGATTTCCAGGTGAACATGTACATAGATCAACTAGTGATGTCGGTACACGTCGATGGAGTTGCGGCTCACACACGCTGTCAGACCTACATGAACGCGTGCACCTCCCAACCTGATCCCAACACTGGGACGGATAAGAACTTCGAGACGGCTATACTGGGCTGCACACTTGACGACCAGAAGCGGGTGAAGAAACGCCTGCAAGGACTCCTGGAGTACTTCGCGAAGCTAAATATTACAACTTGTTCGTGAGTCAGGGAAATGCTGGAGAGTAAACTCGTTCTACTGTGACATTATTCCCAGCTATTCTCAGCGCTTACAAAGATATACTGAGCACATTTATGAACATACAGATAACTTTAATCTTTTTTTATATAGGCTTTTCTACATGGTATGTTAAATAAATAAAAAAATTGTAATTAGTATTTAATAGCGTAAAAAAAAAATGTAGTTATGTTCACGCTAAAAGGTATGACTTCCAGTTGAAAATTTAAGTAGGCTTGAACCAATGATATTATAACTAAAAAACTGTAGATACATTACCTAGTAGATATTTTGGCAAAACAAATGGCATGTTAACACACACATACGTAAAGTAATATTGTAACGCCACACTGTCTTAGATAAAATGTGGAAGTAAGATGACACTTACTCAATATTGGTGGTGAAAATGAAATAGTTATATATTGTTTAAATATATATGGATAAGGGAGCAGTTTTAACAAGCCGCCGTCGAAGCGCCTACTTACTTCAGTTGGAATTCAATATTAGAAACTGCTTTATTCGACACAATAACAGCACACAATAAATTCCGTGAAGTGTTAAAATGATCAACTTATAAGGAAAGCTTTGTGACGAAAAATGAGTTTCCCAAATAACATTATGCGATGGGAAAGCAATGAAGAGATATTAACGATATATTGTATATACTTTCTCTCTGGATGAATACTTTGGTCAGTAATTGATACCACTAGTAGATCCAAATATGCAGTTTATAGCGTGTTTGAATTTGGGAATGAATTGAAGCTTTCGGTGAAGAAAACATCGTGAGAAAACCTGAACCTGCGAAATGTTCTTGTAGTACAACTATATGAGGAAAAACACAGAACTGTGAATTTCTCAAAGTTTAAAATCACCAATACGTCGAAAGCTGGCTGTATGGTCCTGCAGTGGGTCTAGCTGATGATGATGATATCAATTAATTTATTATAGAAGTTATGAGGTTGATAACCAATAGATGAGTCACCGAGCGCGGGAGCTTGCAAGACACCCATTAACACCATACTGTTTTTATGTTTATATAAAGTCTTAAACATAAATCAACATAATTAGAATTGAAATACCTAAAAAACGGTAATACTAATCTAACTTATATATTTAAACTACAACGATGTCTTTTACATGACAAAGCAAATTAAAAATGTTAAACACGACACGTAAAACTTTAATACCTTAATTGAATGAAATAATTTTTATCATGATAATTAAATATATTAGCCTTTCACGGTATTAAATTTAGTTCCCTAGTTTGGGTAACAAATATTGTGTAAAATAGGCACTGTAATAAACATATAAAGCATATAATGTTTAAAACGCTTTAACACCTTAAGCTAATTTTATTGTTCACGCGATCGCTACAGTACTTGTATACGTTCTTAAAAGAAAACGGTGTTGCTTATTTAATTCCTTAAGGAAAAGTTATTACGTTATAACAAATTACATAACTGTTTCTATTAAAAAATCTATTCTGTTTAACAAATGTTTTCGATACAGCGTTCTTAGAATTGACTAGCTGTGCTTGCAACTTGGTCCGCGTCGAATCTTGTCTAAAAGACAGTGTTTAATACTCGTAAGTTCATCTAAATGCATTAAGTCCATTTACTTTTCTCTCGTACTTAAGTCGCGTCGTCATTAGAAGTTCAATAACTTTTGATACATCGAGCCAATCGATTGTAATGAAACAAAGACTAAATGTTATATTATGCTGGGTGGTAGGGTTTTACAGCCTGACTGGGTCACAACCACCATTTATATGACGAAAAAACCCGTAATAATGATTCGCTTGTGCGAGTCGCGTTTCGAGATCTGCCTGTGCATATCCAGCTTTTCGCAGGCCGGAATGACAGCGGCGACCGGTGATCGATAGTGAATCACGCGGTGGTCGCCATTGTTTTTGAATTGTACTGTGCTATGCATGTGTAAAATGTGACTATATGTACTAATATACTCTTACGTAACTTCAATTATTTTGACGAATTGAATATATCAAATTCTCAGAAAATAGATCTAAATAATTTAAACTCTTATGACGTCATAAGAGTCAATTAAAAGCAGGCCCGGTCGCTAGTAGGTATTTTATATATGGTTCTAAAATATTTAACTTTTATTCTAAACAAAACTGTAATTTATGTGACGTAAAAGAGGACTGTTGTTTTTCCTTTGCACAACGTAATCCTAAATCTTTATGTATATAAATCGTTTGTATGAGTGTATGTGACTGAACTCCTGCTAAAAAACTCCTTTTGATGAAAATTTTGGTATGTGGTTTTGGAAATGGTTTAGATTCACAATTGGACCCGATTGGTGGTGCTGCGGTTGAGTTTTAGGATGTTTCATATTATCAAGACAGAACCACAGAGTACATTATATAAATCGCACTCGTTGTTTCCAATCAGCGCCTCTATAATACTAGTTTCGAACTAATATCTGTTGGTTATAGATGTACATTTATAGCTATGTATGCATACAGCGGTACTGCGTAAATCGTATACAAGTTTTTGGTCATTTTTAGTTGTAATGAATATATTCATCGTAAGGCAAATCTAAATCCAAGTATGTATATGCAGGAGTCAATGTTTATAAGTAGATCCGGACATAGATAAAATTGTTTGTAGGAGGCAAAAAAAATTAAGGGAGCACACTCTCGTAACACATACGTAAACAAAGAGAATGAAAATAAATATTTGAAAATTGTCAGTTTGAAATGTCAAAATTAACTGTCATCCACCATATTTTGTTATCAAACTTGCCAAAAAAAATATATAACAGTGTCATCTAGAGAGTGGATTGATAACCAAAAATGGACGAGCCTTTTCCATACAAATCCGATTCTGAGAAGTGAAAATAGCGGGGACAGAACAACGTCTGCCAGGCCCGCTAGTATATATAGCTATAAATAGGTAGATTCCTCTTTACTCGATTGTGCAGAATGAAGGTAATATTTTAGTATATCTGTTTTGTAACGGTCTGTTGCCTACACAGTGTGATATATTTTAACATATGAGATGTCGTTGGATTATTAGTTAAATGATTAATTTTGTGATAAGTAATATATAATATAATATGACATATGTGGAGCAAATGGGAGAAATGATAAAATTAAGTATTGTAAAGTATTAATACTCTTTTTTTTTTCTATATCAATGACTTTACTTGTTGATGTTTTACGTAATATAGTTTGGTTATCGTGTACAAGTGATGTGGATGGGAAATAATAGCACGGGACATGGATTTTGACTTGCATTTTGTTAGTTCATTGAAATGATCTGAAGAAACTTGTAATATCATTTACATACACGACAATGGCAGTAATAATCTACTAGAGGATTGTTTGCCACCACTTATTTATCTCGATCACATTTCTAGCAGTCCAAAGATCTTATTAACGAGGTTTGGAGAAATTTTTATACTTTTTTAAAACGTTTGGCTGTTTCACGAATTCTAGTTCGCTCTTATAGGTATTATTACGTCTGGAGAAATCGTTGACCCCGCCCACTGTAATTTGTTACTGCGACTCTATTTGCTCGAGCGTGGGACGCGTATTTTATGAAAGATTCCTAACGCAAATGCGTCGACTAGGTACATGCACACGTGAGAAAATGACTTCTCGCGAGCAGTCAGTTTCACACGAATCTTTATTGTCACCTAGCTGATTCCCGCGTCTTGGTCTACATATCTCAATTGATTTGTTATATCTCAAACGAATTAGTCAGGGTTTTCCACGACAGCTATTAACCGGCTTGATTTTTTCCGATACTTACAATCATTATCGTTATATTTCAACTAATTCACAAAAAAAATCTTAACAAATTATACATCTAAACATTCCTCGCAAATCACTCTATCTATTAGTGAAAACCTCATGGCAATCTGCTTAGTAGTTTTTAACTTTAACACGACAGACAAACCGACGTGGTGTAGGACTTTGTTTTATAATATGTAGTGATAACAAAGTATTCTACAGTCATATAGCGAGAGTTTGATACATTACGATGAAGACAGTAAATGGGAGGTTTAGTTTATTTTTAGCAACCAATCTTCTAGATTGTTACTGTCATTGTCGAGTAGCGAATAATATTAGAAGTTTTTTGCGATCATATCAATTTTCTATCTGGATGGTGGCCTCCTTGTTAAAACTTTCCAGGGACTTTTTGTGGCATCTCAGGATTCATGATCCGTGGCATTATTTCCTATCCACTTCCCTTGTGGGAACTAACCCTACTATATTACGTAAAACACCACCAATAACAAGAAATAACAAAATATAGAGCCAAATAACACAACATTATGAATAAAATATAAAATTCACTACATTACAGACTTAGATCCCGCCAAAAACTCTTGTTTCTTGTTTAAGCTGACAAATCCTAGGTAAGGTAGTCTCAATATGTTTTCATATATTATGTGAACTATGGCAGGGGCCCAAAATATACCTGAACTCTACGTGACACTAATCCAAGATATGTACGAAGCCCTGCAGGCATAAGTAAGCTTTTTGAAGTCAAAGTGGGCGTTCACCAGGATTCAGTTTTTAGTCCTCTGCTGTTCAACCTGGTGATGGACTATCTAACTAATAACATACAGTCTACCGGGTTGCCATGGAACATGTTATGTACTGATGATATAGTTGTGCAACCGATATGGCACAACACCTACAGGAGCTTCTTAATAAATGGACACATTCTCTAGAGAAATACGGTCTACGAGTGAGTAGGAGTAATACTTGAAATGCCATTTCAGCTGTAACATAAAAGTTGAAACAGTATTGTTAGAAATAAATGAAAAAGTCGGGTAGTTTATACTGCGTCGGCCCATATAATGGGCGGCACTTGCCGTATTGACCACTCTTTCGGTGGCCGTCGTATAGTGCGGTGCCTCTGTTCGAACTCGTGGTGGTTATTTAACGAGTGATTAATTGTTAGAATTTATTCTTAGCAGTTTATATCTAAATTGGCCAGTTTTGTTTTTAAATAATCAAATAAATGTTAAAATTGCTAACAGTATATATTGGGCAAACCCCTGTCTCTACAACAGAGATATTCAAGTACTTAGGCTCGGTGCTTACTAAAGATGCCAGTGTAGACGCCGATGTTTCTCAGGATAAATGTTGCATGGCAAAAATGGAGAACGCTTACAGGGGTGATCCACGTATACAAATAAAAACAAAGGGAAAAGTCTACAAGACAGCTATTCGACCGGCGCTACTATATGCAACAGAATGCTAGACTGTCAGAAAGGCTCATGAACAAAAAGTACATGTAAATGAGATGAAGATGCTGAGGTGGGTGGGAAATGTCACTCGAGTCGATAAAATACCCAATATACATATATACGTGGGAGCTTTAAGGTCGCAGCAGTCGTTGACAAAATGACCGAAAACCGCCTCAGATGGTATGGACATGTAAAAAGACGTAAGGAGGATCATGTGGTTCAACTAGCTTTGAACTTACCCGAACGCAAAAGCGATAGAGGTCGCCCACCTTCGACTTGGTGGTTAAATATTGCGAAAGACTTCAAGAAAGTCCAGTTGCAAGAATCGACAACCCAAGACAGATTAGTTCGGCGAAAAAATGTGAGGAGACCCGACCCTAAATAATGGGAAAAGGGATGGACAAAGATGTGAACTGAGTTTCGGCTTACTATATTATGACCTGGTCTACCTAACGTGCACTTTCCTTGGGATCTTCTTCTTTGTATCTAGCTGAAGATATATATTTTTTAATTCTAATATATTTGAAATTACAAAGCAACTATTTCAAGTATGTATTTCATTAAATCACTGTTCGCCCAGTGGTTGAAAATCGACCGTATTTTGTTTTTTTTTTTTTTTTAATTTGAATATTTTTGTTAATGCGTGTAGGATTCTAATAATAGCCTTTTTTATCTAAAAAAACTAGAACCTTATGTAGTATTTTACTGATACTACTTACTAGTAACTTCGTAACCTTTTAAAGACTAGATCTTGACAACGGCGCTACTCACTGAGTCCAGCTCTAACAACTAACAGCTAGTCCAAAATAAAATAACCTGACCTACTTGTAGGATTAGCTTAAGTCTCATGAAAATCGGTCCAAGCATTTCGGATATTCCACTGGGTATTCCACGAGGTCGCGGGTGACAGCTAGTCTAAAACAAAATAGCTTATGTTACCCAATATAATTGCACCCATCTGCCAGTGTAATTGCCCGCAAAATCGGTCCAGCCATTTCGGAGATTACCCGGGACAAATACGAAACAGACAAAAATTTAAAAATTTGGATTTTTGTTGTCAGTAGCGTACCCACTCATTTAGAAGCTGCTATTTTTATATTACATACAGACACTTCATTTTTGTTATATTTATAGGTTAATTAATAAACTGTATAACAATATATATAATTATTGCTTTGAGTGTCAGTAAACGTGAAAAGCGGACTAATGTTAATAATTTAAATTGACAAATTATTAAATATAAATAATTGAAACTATAATTAATTCAAAAATTGTGGAGAAAACACAGTTATTCTAACGTTTTGAGTTATCACTTCTGCCGGACGTCCTTATGGCTGCCTCGAGTGATTTTCTTATATCAAGAGACGTTTACTTTATTCTCGAATATAATGATTATTGTTTCTATATTTATTTTATTTTAACCCACATGTTCTATTATCAGCGGCCTTGGCCTTATGTTGAGGTTATACTCATTTTCTTGGCTTCGAACACCGGCTGTGAATTCAAAACAAACATAATAACGGACAAGCTATAAGAACGTTGTGAAAAGGCGAACCGTCTTTTTTTAGAGAGGCGGTTTTGTTTTCTTACTCTCGATTGTTGAATGGAAACTGGATCACGGGTAGGGTTGGCAACAGTACTAGGTACTTCTAGAGCCCTAGAACATAGGTTAGTTTGGCTCTCTAGGAATTCCATCGAGGTGTTTTTCTATAATTGTAACTAATTTAAGACATGCTTCGAATACAAGTTCTAGTGTGATTACATACCTAAATATTTGTTATTATTGAAATGAAAACTTGTTTAGGCACGTTGAGCGCAGTTATTTGGCAGGAGATAAATTTATGATTTCGCTCATGAAGATCGGTCCAAGCATTTCCACTGCAGACGAAATCGCGAGTAACAGCTAGTCTAAAACAAAATAGCCTAACCTACTTGTAAGGTTAGCTATCTACCAACGAAAGTCTCATGAAGATCGGTCCAAGCATTTCCACTGCAGACGAAATCGCGAGTAACAGCTAGTCTAAAACAAAATAGCCTAACCTACTTGTAAGGTTAGCTATCTACCAACGAAAGTCTCATGAAGATCGGTCCAAGCATTTCCACTGCAGACGAAATCGCGAGTAACAGCTAGTCTAAAACAAAATAGCCTAACCTACTTGTAAGGTTAGCTATCTACCAACGAAAGTCTCATGAAGATCGGTCCAAGCATTTCCACTGCAGACGAAATCGCGAGTAACAGCTAGTCTAAAACAAAATAGCCTAACCTACTTGTAAGGTTAGCTATCTACCAACGAAAGTCTCATGAAGATCGGTCCAAGCATTTCCACTGCAGACGAAATCGCGAGTAACAGCTAGTCTAAAACAAAATAGCCTAACCTACTTGTAAGGTTAGCTATCTACCAACGAAAGTCTCATGAAGATCGGTCCAAGCATTTCCACTGCAGACGAAATCGCGAGTAACAGCTAGTCTAAAACAAAATAGCCTAACCTACTTGTAAGGTTAGCTATCTACCAACGAAAGTCTCATGAAGATCGGTCCAAGCATTTCCACTGCAGACGAAATCGCGAGTAACAGCTAGTCTAAAACAAAATAGCCTAACCTACTTGTAAGGTTAGCTATCTACCAACGAAAGTCTCATGAAGATCGGTCCAAGCATTTCCACTGCAGACGAAATCGCGAGTAACAGCTAGTCTAAAACAAAATAGCCTAACCTACTTGTAAGGTTAGCTATCTACCAACGAAAGTCTCATGAAGATCGGTCCAAGCATTTCCACTGCAGACGAAATCGCGAGTAACAGCTAGTCTAAAACAAAATAGCCTAACCTACTTGTAAGGTTAGCTATCTACCAACGAAAGTCTCATGAAGATCGGTCCAAGCATTTCCACTGCAGACGAAATCGCGAGTAACAGCTAGTCTAAAACAAAATAGCCTAACCTACTTGTAAGGTTAGCTATCTACCAACGAAAGTCTCATGAAGATCGGTCCAAGCATTTCCACTGCAGACGAAATCGCGAGTAACAGCTAGTCTAAAACAAAATAGCCTAACCTACTTGTAAGGTTAGCTATCTACCAACGAAAGTCTCATGAAGATCGGTCCAAGCATTTCCACTGCAGACGAAATCGCGAGTAACAGCTAGTCTAAAACAAAATAGCCTAACCTACTTGTAAGGTTAGCTATCTACCAACGAAAGTCTCATGAAGATCGGTCCAAGCATTTCCACTGCAGACGAAATCGCGAGTAACAGCTAGTCTAAAACAAAATAGCCTAACCTACTTGTAAGGTTAGCTATCTACCAACGAAAGTCTCATGAAGATCGGTCCAAGCATTTCCACTGCAGACGAAATCGCGAGTAACAGCTAGTCTAAAACAAAATAGCCTAACCTACTTGTAAGGTTAGCTATCTACCAACGAAAGTCTCATGAAGATCGGTCCAAGCATTTCCACTGCAGACGAAATCGCGAGTAACAGCTAGTCTAAAACAAAATAGCCTAACCTACTTGTAAGGTTAGCTATCTACCAACGAAAGTCTCATGAAGATCGGTCCAAGCATTTCCACTGCAGACGAAATCGCGAGTAACAGCTAGTCTAAAACAAAATAGCCTAACCTACTTGTAAGGTTAGCTATCTACCAACGAAAGTCTCATGAAGATCGGTCCAAGCATTTCCACTGCAGACGAAATCGCGAGTAACAGCTAGTCTAAAACAAAATAGCCTAACCTACTTGTAAGGTTAGCTATCTACCAACGAAAGTCTCATGAAGATCGGTCCAAGCATTTCCACTGCAGACGAAATCGCGAGTAACAGCTAGTCTAAAACAAAATAGCCTAACCTACTTGTAAGGTTAGCTATCTACCAACGAAAGTCTCATGAAGATCGGTCCAAGCATTTCCACTGCAGACGAAATCGCGAGTAACAGCTAGTCTAAAACAAAATAGCCTAACCTACTTGTAAGGTTAGCTATCTACCAACGAAAGTCTCATGAAGATCGGTCCAAGCATTTCCACTGCAGACGAAATCGCGAGTAACAGCTAGTCTAAAACAAAATAGCCTAACCTACTTGTAAGGTTAGCTATCTACCAACGAAAGTCTCATGAAGATCGGTCCAAGCATTTCCACTGCAGACGAAATCGCGAGTAACAGCTAGTCTAAAACAAAATAGCCTAACCTACTTGTAAGGTTAGCTATCTACCAACGAAAGTCTCATGAAGATCGGTCCAAGCATTTCCACTGCAGACGAAATCGCGAGTAACAGCTAGTCTAAAACAAAATAGCCTAACCTACTTGTAAGGTTAGCTATCTACCAACGAAAGTCTCATGAAGATCGGTCCAAGCATTTCCACTGCAGACGAAATCGCGAGTAACAGCTAGTCTAAAACAAAATAGCCTAACCTACTTGTAAGGTTAGCTATCTACCAACGAAAGTCTCATGAAGATCGGTCCAAGCATTTCCACTGCAGACGAAATCGCGAGTAACAGCTAGTCTAAAACAAAATAGCCTAACCTACTTGTAAGGTTAGCTATCTACCAACGAAAGTCTCATGAAGATCGGTCCAAGCATTTCCACTGCAGACGAAATCGCGAGTAACAGCTAGTCTAAAACAAAATAGCCTAACCTACTTGTAAGGTTAGCTATCTACCAACGAAAGTCTCATGAAGATCGGTCCAAGCATTTCCACTGCAGACGAAATCGCGAGTAACAGCTAGTCTAAAACAAAATAGCCTAACCTACTTGTAAGGTTAGCTATCTACCAACGAAAGTCTCATGAAGATCGGTCCAAGCATTTCCACTGCAGACGAAATCGCGAGTAACAGCTAGTCTAAAACAAAATAGCCTAACCTACTTGTAAGGTTAGCTATCTACCAACGAAAGTCTCATGAAGATCGGTCCAAGCATTTCCACTGCAGACGAAATCGCGAGTAACAGCTAGTCTAAAACAAAATAGCCTAACCTACTTGTAAGGTTAGCTATCTACCAACGAAAGTCTCATGAAGATCGGTCCAAGCATTTCCACTGCAGACGAAATCGCGAGTAACAGCTAGTCTAAAACAAAATAGCCTAACCTACTTGTAAGGTTAGCTATCTACCAACGAAAGTCTCATGAAGATCGGTCCAAGCATTTCCACTGCAGACGAAATCGCGAGTAACAGCTAGTCTAAAACAAAATAGCCTAACCTACTTGTAAGGTTAGCTATCTACCAACGAAAGTCTCATGAAGATCGGTCCAAGCATTTCCACTGCAGACGAAATCGCGAGTAACAGCTAGTCTAAAACAAAATAGCCTAACCTACTTGTAAGGTTAGCTATCTACCAACGAAAGTCTCATGAAGATCGGTCCAAGCATTTCCACTGCAGACGAAATCGCGAGTAACAGCTAGTCTAAAACAAAATAGCCTAACCTACTTGTAAGGTTAGCTATCTACCAACGAAAGTCTCATGAAGATCGGTCCAAGCATTTCCACTGCAGACGAAATCGCGAGTAACAGCTAGTCTAAAACAAAATAGCCTAACCTACTTGTAAGGTTAGCTATCTACCAACGAAAGTCTCATGAAGATCGGTCCAAGCATTTCCACTGCAGACGAAATCGCGAGTAACAGCTAGTCTAAAACAAAATAGCCTAACCTACTTGTAAGGTTAGCTATCTACCAACGAAAGTCTCATGAAGATCGGTCCAAGCATTTCCACTGCAGACGAAATCGCGAGTAACAGCTAGTCTAAAACAAAATAGCCTAACCTACTTGTAAGGTTAGCTATCTACCAACGAAAGTCTCATGAAGATCGGTCCAAGCATTTCCACTGCAGACGAAATCGCGAGTAACAGCTAGTCTAAAACAAAATAGCCTAACCTACTTGTAAGGTTAGCTATCTACCAACGAAAGTCTCATGAAGATCGGTCCAAGCATTTCCACTGCAGACGAAATCGCGAGTAACAGCTAGTCTAAAACAAAATAGCCTAACCTACTTGTAAGGTTAGCTATCTACCAACGAAAGTCTCATGAAGATCGGTCCAAGCATTTCCACTGCAGACGAAATCGCGAGTAACAGCTAGTCTAAAACAAAATAGCCTAACCTACTTGTAAGGTTAGCTATCTACCAACGAAAGTCTCATGAAGATCGGTCCAAGCATTTCCACTGCAGACGAAATCGCGAGTAACAGCTAGTCTAAAACAAAATAGCCTAACCTACTTGTAAGGTTAGCTATCTACCAACGAAAGTCTCATGAAGATCGGTCCAAGCATTTCCACTGCAGACGAAATCGCGAGTAACAGCTAGTCTAAAACAAAATAGCCTAACCTACTTGTAAGGTTAGCTATCTACCAACGAAAGTCTCATGAAGATCGGTCCAAGCATTTCCACTGCAGACGAAATCGCGAGTAACAGCTAGTCTAAAACAAAATAGCCTAACCTACTTGTAAGGTTAGCTATCTACCAACGAAAGTCTCATGAAGATCGGTCCAAGCATTTCCACTGCAGACGAAATCGCGAGTAACAGCTAGTCTAAAACAAAATAGCCTAACCTACTTGTAAGGTTAGCTATCTACCAACGAAAGTCTCATGAAGATCGGTCCAAGCATTTCCACTGCAGACGAAATCGCGAGTAACAGCTAGTCTAAAACAAAATAGCCTAACCTACTTGTAAGGTTAGCTATCTACCAACGAAAGTCTCGCGAAGATCGGTCCAAGCATTTCCACTGCAGACGAAATCGCGAGTAACAGCTAGTCTAAAACAAAATTGCTTATATTACACGCTGTCATTTTTCAGCTATCTGTCAGTAAAATTCCCCTCAACATCGATTACTAGACGGACAAAAATTTTAAAAATTGGATTTTTGTTATCAGAAGTGTATCCACTCATTTAGAAGCAGCTATTTTTAAATTACATACAGACACTTCATTTTTGTTATATTTATAGGTTAATTAATAAACTGTATAACAATATATATATAATTATTGCTTTAAATGTCCGCAAACGTGAAAAGCGGACTAATGTCAATAATTTAAATTGACAATTATGAAATTTAAATCATTCAAACTATAATTAATTCAAAAATTGAGGAGAAAACAGTTATTCTAACGTTTTGAGTTATTACTTCTGCCGGACGTCCTTATGGCTGCCTCGAATTTTTTATATCAAGAGGCGTTTATTTTAATCTTGAATATAATGATTATTGTTTCTATATTTATTTTATTTTAACCCACATGTTCTATTATCAGCGGCCTTGGCCTTATGTTGAGGTTATACTCATTTTCTTGGCTTCGAACACCGGCTGTGAATTCAAAACAAACATAATAACGGACAAGCTATAAGAACGTTGTGAAATGGCGAACCGTCTTTTTTTAGAGAGGCGGTTTTGTTTTCTTACTCTCGATTGTTGAATGGAAACTGGATCACGGGTAGGGTTGGCAACAGTACTAGGTACTTCTAGAGCCCTAGAACATAGGTTAGTTTGGCTCTCTAGGAATTCCATCGAGGTGTCTTTCTATAATTGTAACTAATTTAAGACATGCTTCGAATACAAGTTCTAGTGTGATTACATACCTAAATATTTGTTATTATTGAAATGAAAACTTGTTTAGGCACGTTGAGCGCAGTTATTTGGCAGGAGATAAATTTATGATTTCGCGTCATGATATGCCAGTAGACGTGACCGATCTAATGTTTATATTTTGCAGCTCATCATACGTTGGATTGATTAATAAACTTTATTAAAATGTATGTAATTATTGCTCCTAGTGTCAATAGATATGAAAACCTCACTAATGTTAATAATTGCACTGCCATTGATTTTATAACGAGGTTTTCTCCTCATCCGCCATAGCCTCCCCGAGGTCCACTCCGTCCTAAGCTACCCTATCTCTCCTCCCCCATACCTCTATCCTAACCCTACCCTACCTACCTACACAACCCTATGCCCACCTATCCCTTATACTTGCCTACCGACAAGTCTAACCTAACGTAACCAAAGCGTGACAAAAGAGCAAGATCGCGAAACATTCAGCGACCGCGGTGCATTTAATTCGAAACCTTTTTAAAGCAAGTATTCAATACGTATTTAAATTGTTTGTAAGAAAACCGCTGGAGTATAATAAAACTGTAATAGTAAATTTAAAAAACTATTATTCTCAAACACCAGACTAGGCCCCCCTCGTCACCATGTGTAAGCGTGTATGCGTGCACGTGTGTGGAGGTGATATGTGTAATGTTGTCACAGTGATGTAAGATTTTGTGTCACTGTATCGCGCGAGCAGCGTACTCAAGGGCTCCACGCCGAGGGAACGGACCTAGGCTTGAGCTGCTGCCGAGAGGGGCCTAGTCTGGTGTCTTTCTTTATCCAACCTATTCTCCTATGGAATGCTCTTCCTTATGAAATCAGGATGTCATCTAACCGTTTCAGTTTTAAAGTCAGAGTACGTCTGCTTTACCAGTCTCATTTAGCAGAATTATCTGGTTAACGCTGTATTTAGTACTTGATGTTGACTTATTATACTTTTAATTATTGTATTGATATTTATGTATGATGTTGTTATGTGTATGTATTGTATATGTATAGTATATATGTAGTATATCGGTTCATCCATCGCAATCATCTCGCGCGCCCCGGCAGGGGCGTGCGGGGAAACCGTCCCAGGGTTAAACCCTCTAGCGGTGGCCTCACTCGTCTCCCATCTTACTGGGAGAGTCGGGTTGATTTATGAATCGCCCCCTCGGATCGGGTGGGCGATTAGGCTTCGTTTACGCCATCTGGCGGTGGTTTTGGGCGACATGGCTTCTATTCTGTTATAGATGTCGCCTGAGGGGCCTGGCCATCGGTTTGCAGCGCTTCTAGGGCCCTCAGGAACTGTTGTATGATTTCTGGATTCATTGTGGCTGCTAGGGTCTTCATGACAGTGATAAGGACGTCCTGGGAGGAGTCCTCGGGCGATTTTGGCAGCTGGGTCGCCTCCGTCGTCTCGCGGGTTCCTCCCTTTTGTTTGCGCGCTCTCTTATTTTTCGCATATCTCTTTTGGCCGGGGTCGTTTGCGGGGGCCATCAAGCTCCCCGTCGCCGACGCCTCGACCATTGTGGGCGCTGCGGTCTCGTGCTCCTCTTGTCGTCCGGTGTCACCCGTCCGGACGACGGTCCCCGCTCGGCGATTGCGCGCCTCGCGGCGGAACACGGGGCACAGGCGGGCATTATTTGAGGTGTGCGCCCCTCCGCAGTTTGCGCAGGACGCAGCTTCCTCGCGTGGGCGGTCGCAGTTTGAGGCGAAGTGCGGGCCACCGCACCTCACACAGGCTATCGGGCGATGGCAGTGGTGGGAGGAGTGCCTGAAGAGTTGGCATCGATGGCACTGTGCCAGGCCTCTCCTCCCACGCCATGCTTCTATTGTAATCTTGATCATCAAGAGTTCGTCTACGTCGTATATAGCCGGTATGAGGCCAGGTTTTCTCATCAGGGAGCAGTGGAAGATGCACCCTGGTCTTCCACCTCTTCCCTGGATGCATCTAGTGTATTCTGGATGGAAGCCCTTCTCACGGAGGGCTTCTGTAATGAGTTCGGG
>MU161785.1:1170-14522 GCA_015888305.1 Antheraea pernyi
AGGGTGCACCACGTGCAGGTGAGGTTGGCTTGGATGTCTCAAGTCTTAGATGTTATTTGACACCCCTTACACCCCAAAACAGTACTAGACCTTTCTTTCAAGCGTATTACCTCCAATGTGGGAGATATGATAGTTTAAAGATACCTTTCTCTACGAAGGGCTTAATAAGCCTCATTATTTACCAGAGTACTTTTTAATTAATATAACATTAAATCACAAGCGAATAAGTGTTTACATCGCTCATATTATTATTCTGTGTGAATTGTAATCATTGTTTAGTTTTAAAAAATATGATAGGATCTTACTGGTGCCTTTTACGTGTCGATAATATTTAATGCTAGTTTTGGCTCGCTGTGTCCCTCACGATGAAGTAATATTTCCTATATTTCGGAAATGATATTTTTCTAAATGATAAGCCCTATGTCCTTATCTAAAGCCATGACAATATGTATGCAAATTTAAATGATGATCGATTCTGTAGTTAAAGCGTGAAAGCGTAACAAACAAACAAGCCCACATTCGCATTTATAATATTACTTAGAATTCGGATATAAAAGCTATTAACATCATCTCATTTCTCATATATTCTAAATACTTAGTTCATTTACTATGTTATATAATGTGTTATATTGAAACAGTTAAGCGAACTCGTAAATCACACGCTGTTAAAAAGAAGTGCTCGATAAAGAAATTGCAAAAATAATCACAGAAAATAATTTTCCATTTCAAAATGAGAAACGCGTGTATTGATTGAATTTTTATTATAAATTTACAATATCACCATCATTATTAACATACCGCTTTTACTCGTGCGTCCGTTCGTATGTCTTTAATTTTATGTACCGTATTTTATAAATGTACGTGGTGGTAGAACATGTGCTTATTTTTTCTATTCCTCACTTTAGGTGTCTTATTATAGGTAATTTCATGAAAAATATTGCGAATGATGACTATGTTAAATGTTATTAATATAACATAGTTATAATTGTTAAAGGAAAGACAGTTGTGGTACATTTTCAAAGATCTATTATGATACCCAGGTGTCATTTAATATTTTTAAAAATAATGTTTGGAAACAAATGACTTGAGACTTTGTTGTCAGATATATGCCGTCTTTGGGAGTTTTTAGCGTAGATCTTGGAATGTCATGTAGTGGACTTTATATATTATTTTGCTCTATATTATGTACTATTGGTGGTGTTTTACGTAATATAGTTTGGTCATAGTGCACAAATGAAATGGATCGGAAATAATACCAGGAGCATGAATTTTGGCCTGCAATAAAAATTCCCTGGAAAGTTCTAACGAGACGGCCACCATCTTAATTCATTGACATGATCCCAAGGAACTTGTAATATCACCCACTTGACAATAGCAGTAATAAGTTGCCAAAAATAAAATAAACATAAAAAAAATATGCTGTATTTATTACTCGACTCTGCAAAAAGGAGGTAGTTAATGTTTCTCAAATTTGTATACACAAATACGAATAACCTAAACGGCTCGGTTAATTTTATCTTGAACGTCGCCAAAGAAAACTGTTACACCAAACTTGTTCATGAAAAAATTGATGAAAGACGATCGGCTAGTAAATTAATGAATGTATAATTTATTGATTTCAGCTAAAAGAACAAACAAATTTGCACTCAACTTGTTTACGACAGGTCTGTATACACAGTCAACAATTCCCGTTTGCGTTTATCCCCCTGCAAACACGTTTCCCGCTGCTTATACAAATATTTGGTCATCCATCTACTAAGCCAAATGTTTGTACCTCTGAATAAACTTGGTGAACCACGCGAATGTCCCTTTCATATACTAACTTTCGATCTATTGCACGAAAATGTTTGGTTTTTGGAGTGTTCATGATTGCGTATGTGTGTGTGTGTGATTGAGAGGTAACTTTCAGAATAGACCACCTGTAACTTTCAGAAGTTATCAGCGAGTTAACTTTTTTTACTTAACGTTGTAATTCGTTCCGCTTGCCCTATAATATTATACTACCTCGAAATATAATGTAGTCTGATGAACCTGTGAAGGCCCGTTGGGTTAGACCAAAAGTGTTAGTCAGTTCGGAAAAAATAATAGCCCAAGGATAATTTTCATTTATATTCCAGTTCTGTTTGTCATCTATCACTGGAAAAATATTCATTCGAAATTGTGTTTGCGTGATTGATATATTACTAGTTTTTGCCCGCGTTGTCGATCGTGTTAATGTAGATATGACCTTCGTGAATAATCCTCCTTTTCTGGATGATAGGTAGTATTTATTGAGATGGTAAAATTATCCGGGAAATTAATACAGATAACATCTATTTTGCTTTATACAATCGACACATAAAGAAAGAGAATATATAATACGATACCATTTCGTATAATTTAATAAACCGATAAACCGATTTTCCATAGAAAATAACATGCGTTATATTAGTTTCATAAAGTTTCTATATCTGCGGCATCTGTTAGAACTAGTTTATACGTTGTAATATTGCTTTAATTGGTTTGATTAAATTTGCCTTGTAAATTTGCGTAGTAGTAATTTATAGTGTGATTTATGGTTTGATTGAATGGATCTGATTGATATTTTTATGTTTGCCGTGGTTTTATTCTCCATAAACACTGTATATACATGTTTTTGATTATTCGATTCATTATTGTTTAGTTATGTTAGTTGGAAACATGGGCCAGTTTTAATGCCCATAAAATTTGCCTTTTCATTCGAAACATATCATTTAAGATCATATCTCCGGAATTATTAAACGGGTTTGTACATTCTGTTAACAGTTTAAAACTCAAGATAGTATTATTATTTTAAATTTCATCCGTGTTTTTACAAAAAAAAGTTTAAAAAATACGTATTGAATACTTCTTGCTTTAAGAAAAGCTCGCCGGTACCGCTGCGCGGCAAACTCAGGTTATCCTTTTTCGCACGTCTAGCCTAACATAACCAAACCGAGATAAAAGAGCTAGATGTCGAACGTTCGGCGAGCGCGGTGCATGTAATACTTAAGTACCCAACCTTTTTTAAAGCAAGTATTCAATACGTATTTAACTTTTTTGTAATAACACCGTAATTGGTTTTTGGCGTTTGATCGCTATCTTATTTGATGTTAAATGACGAAATTGTCTAAAATGGTAAACACGCCAAATCTACAGGGGCCTGGCACTCTAGTGCTTGTGCCGGAACACACCAACAGGTGGTTGGCTACAGATTATCAACTTCAGGGTGGTAGCTAGAGCCAAGCGGACTTAGAAAAACCCTACCACCATGATATGGTCTGATCATGATGTTTCCTTTCACTGCACGACTCAGATGTACAAACAAACTAAACTGTAGTACTAAATGATTGAAACATTTTTAAATAATTCAATATTTCTTTTATATTATCTTACCAGCTTAGCTACTTCGTCCACGCTAACTCGCGACTTGGTTAACGTAGTAGGGACTTTTATAAGGACTTTTAAAGGGAAACAATTCTGTGACACATGATTTGTGCGAAACTTTATCCCTCTATACGCAGCGCACGCAACGGAAGCTCTCGGAAGGAAAAACAAATTCCGATTTTGAGAAATTGTTCATTGGTGCTCCGCTGCTATTGGTCTTAACGTAATGATATATAGCCTTTAGCCTTCCTCGATAAATGAGCTATCTAACTCTGAAATAATTTAAGTAGCGCGTTCAAGCAATCAAACACTTTAGCTTCATAATATTAGTATAGATTTTCAATTGAATAAAACTGAGTCATGTCTATATCGAACATGGTACATTTAAATTTTACAATCACTAGTGTAGTAGTTATTACGAATAACAAACATTCTTACATTGATATGAGATTCGACTATTTATTAAAAACATACACACGACAGTTCCACTGAAAATATGAGCTCAATTTTTCCGTTAAATTGAGCGTATATAAAGCCATTACGTGGCTGCCGTTCGTGTTGACCTAGAAAACCTCCGATGACGGAGCCAGGAAATTGAACGTTGCGGTCCGTCCTTACACGGGACGAGTGTTGTTCAGGTTCGTCGATTTTAACCTTTGTGTTTAGGGAGTCACTTCGTTTGTGAACCTTTTTGATGGTATTACGGTGATAAACAGATGTTGGCATTAGTGAGTAGTTTATCTCGAAACGTATGTGTTTATCTAATAATATTCTATTTTTATTTACAAGATATGGGAATGTTTGATGGATTACTTACCTAAGTGTTGAAGCACTGAGTCTGTTTAAGTTGTTAAGTCGTCATTAGTGACGCTCCAGTTTATCTGAGTTTAATAATCTGGATGAATTATGTTATTCAACCTGTAAGTTAAGTTAAAGTTATTATGGGGCTGATTTAGCCATAAAAGGTCCTTATATAACACAACCGTTTGGTTAGTAGCTAGATATAGTTGCATATTCTTAAAGAAAAAGTGATACACATACAAACGCAAAAGTAACATACGAGTATATACTGTTTATTATCACAGAAGTTCGTCAGATCCAGAAATAAAATACACTGTGTATATTTAATCATAGGTTAAAGGTTATTTAAGGTTATTTATTTATTAAAAGGGAAAGGCTTTAAAGGGAAACAGACAAAGAAACACATGCGTAATTATAAAATAATTTAAGATAATATATATATATATATATATCAACGTTGGTATTCTAAAACGCTTTGGTTTACGACAAACTCACAGCACATTGATTTACTTATAATTCGTCAATATCCTTGTTTTTCGATATATACAAAATAAATAGTAGCATGTGTATTTCTTCATTTCTCAGGCTGCCCCCGCATTTACCCCGCAACATTTACTAGTGATATTGTCACCCAAAGAAATTTGGTGTACTGAATCGTTACTTTTTAAATTTTGTTTCGGTACTAAAGCTGATTTAATAAAAGCCCTTTAATTATATACAAACACAGGGTAGATAGTATGAAGATTGATTAGGGAGATACGGCGTGTAGTCACTTGTAATCCAGTTACGGCGGCAGGTAATGAAGTAGTGGGCGGCAGGCACACTTGCCAGTTGATTGAATTCGCGCTTTCCGTCGCGTCGCACAAAGCGGCACCAATAAAGATCCAGAACAGGGTTGACAAAAACCTTTGATCTAATATGATATATATTTTATTATATTTATATTGCTTTACAGAAAATGTCCAATGCCCGATGCCTATTTTCAATAGAATCCACATTATATAGTGAAAGTATCCGTTTATTTTATTTAATGATGACCAAACACAGTCTTGTTGTTGTACTTGTGATCTCTTTTACCTAATACTAAATTGCGGTGCGTCTTACATGGCAATATACCAAGTCTAGAAAAGAAGATTCTTAAATACATCTGCCGGAAGACATCTAGTACATAACGACAGATTTTCGATTTGAGGGTAGTAGCTAGGCAGGCTGGCATTAGAAATAGCTCAATGTCCATGCTTATAGCTGCATCATTATGTTTTTTTTTTCACCGTAAATCTAGCTTCGTTTGGCTTCTTATAGGATTCATACTGTCGGTAATCATTGCCGTGTCTAAAGATGAATGATGATCAAGTCTCATGGTGATCTTAAATTCGCTTAATATTCTGTAATCATATATATTAATACGTGAAGCCCATACTTTGTATCCCTTTTTAAAGGAATTGCGTGAACGGATGAGCGTTAAGCTTGGCATAGTTAAAGTTTATATGGAGGAGAAGTGCAGAAAGTTATTAATTTTATACAAAATGCATTAGAAGTACATTAAATTAATTAAAATATGCATTACTCACACTACTGCTTCAATTTTACACAACATATACACACATGTAAATAAAAAAGACATTTTGACATCTGTCAATAAAGGACTTCAAAAAAGGTTATGAAGGAGGTTGCTATGCTCGACTGTATGTATTATTTTACTCTTATGTTCCAATTACCCTTTTTCATTCTACATTCAACAATGATATACAACGTATATATATATAACATGATATAATATACAACTATTATTATAATAACTGAGTAACCATGATAAAAACCTTTGATTTTAGAAGTAAGTTGACAAATGAACCCTAATAAAGCTCAAACTTTGAAGAATCAATTAACTATGGTCGAATGTCGACCACTGGGCGCTCACTAGTCTAAATAAAACGTCTACTGATAAATATCTCTTTTAACACCAATGTTTAAGTTGTATGAATTTTAGATAGTGTAGATACCAGCCCTGAGATAGTTGGCTGAGTTAGCACTACGTGTGATGGATAACACTTCAAGACTGTCACTCGACGCGGAGTTCGGAGCAAGTTACTGTACCCACACTTAATATACACATTTATCTTCAATATACCTTATTCACGTCAATCGAGAAGATTGAAAGGAAAGTAGTTATTGCAGATTTTTTATTAATTGAGATTTCTTTTTGATTACATCTATTATACTTCGCTGTGTCATGCGGACGATCACATGCGGGGTGGTAGGGTTTCACAGCCTGACTGGGTCGCAACCACCATGTATATGGTGAAAAAGCCCGTCACAGTGATTCGCTTCTGCGGGTCGCGTTTCGGGATCAGTCTGTGCATATCCAGGTTTTCGCACACATTTATCTTCAATATACCTTATTCACGTCAATCGAGAAGATTGAAAGGAAAGTTGTTATTACAGATTTTTTATTAATTGAGATTTATTTTTCATTACAACTATTATACTTCGCTGTGTTCTGCGGACGATCACATGTGGGGTGGTAGGGTTTCACAGCCTGACTGGGTCGCAACCACCATTTATATGGCGAAAAAGCCCGTCATAGTGATTCGCTTCTGCGGGTCGCGTTTCGGGATCAGCCTGTGCATATCCAGGTTTTCGCAAGCCGCATGGCAGCGGCGACCGGCGATGGATAATGTGTCACTCGGAGGTCGCTATTGTTTTTGGATTGTATTGTGCTTACCATCAGGCACAGTGCAGTCATTTTGTCGAGCTACTATAAAAAAAAAATTTGACTTCTCAATAAATTAGACTAACTATAATGTAAAAAGTAACCTAACTAGAATAGAATCACCGTTGCTAGTTTCTGCAGAATGGAGCCAAACGTAATATTCGCAGTAGGGTAAAGAAGGCGTACCTATAAGGAGCGAGGATGTTGTTGCTTCTATCGTCAATACTCTACGGACATTCTAGACGGTCAATCAGATAAAAAATAATAATGAGGATGTCACCATCTTCTATGACGTCATATTTGTCATATTATTCATGCTCAAATATATTACAGATTCCTTGAGCTAGTTGTCAAATAAAATCGGCTGAGTGCCTTAAGCGCTCGCCTTAGTAGTCCGGTGAAGCTGTTAAGACCCTGCTAGGTTCAATAGCGTAGACAGTTCGAAAAGAAAACTGTTACATATTCGTATAAACTGAATTATACTGTAGTTCTTGGCTTTTATTGCGAATCACTAATTCTGATCATCCATAGTCATTCGCGGGAACAAACCTAGATATTAATGTTATCAGTATCACATATATTATATAAAAGTTTTTATGTTTTTTTTTTTATTTTATCTGGAGAGGGTTTTATTGGTAAGTTTATGTTTAGTACAAGTTTTGCTATATCATGTTAAGTTGTAATGCTAATAGATATTTAATTATATGAACGTC
This sequence comes from Antheraea pernyi, assembly GCA_015888305.1. Lineage (NCBI taxonomy): Eukaryota > Metazoa > Arthropoda > Insecta > Lepidoptera > Saturniidae > Antheraea > Antheraea pernyi. The sequence goes on from MU161785.1 coordinate 8,779, forward strand.
ATTAACACGTGAAACTGTTAAGGCTATCTGATCATATAACATGTGTGAAATTATATAGATTAATCTCAGGATTGTAAAACGTTTTTCCTACTGTTTCGTGCGGGGCATGAACTTATAACTTCAATTTGAATATTGATATCTTATTTTATTCTTAAACTAGCTGGTCCGCCGGACATTGTCTCACACTGATAATTAAAAAAAAAGACAAATTATATACCTAAACCTTCCTCACGAATCACCTTATTTACTGGTGAAAAACGCATCAAAATCCGTTCAACCGTTTTCGAGCTCATCGCGTACAGACAGACGTCTCAGAGTGTCTTATAATATATATAGTGATAGCGATGATGACATGTACCCATATGTTTTCAAGTCGAGACCACGTAAACAGATTTCTTTTAAATATTCTTATACATTTTTTTTCTACTATTTGTTCCGCGTGATAAACCCGCCTATTAAATTTGGTCTGTAGACAGCTTGACGCCGGCGGATGTGGCAATTTGCGACGCTTACCCACCCTCCTCCCGCTCCCTATTGCAGTAGCGTCCTCTATAATAAGTTTACGTGATGAGTTTTACCGCCATTCTCCCTTACCCCCGCTATTAAGCCAATTAGTAAATATAATATGTGCTAAAATATGTAATCATCAGTAACTGTAACAAGTAATAGAGAGTGAAATTTAGTTTATGTTCGTCGATTAAGTTCATTATTATTTTTATTGTAATTTGCTTTATTCCTTATTGTTTCACGTATTTACCAACAAAATTGTGTTTTCTTTTATTAAATTTAGAATCACGAAATTTAGAGCACGACTCGCGCTTGACCGATTTTTATTATTTTTTGTTTCACTTGAATCTGCACTATATTACATCATGTTTGACGATTGTGTTTATTAACAGATTCTATGATAGTACAAAAAGAGAAAATCGCATTTCTTGTCTTGTTCCATCCCTTAATATATTATTATATCCGCCGTCATATCTCATATACTTTGAAAAATATGAGCACCTACGCATTGCGATATAAAATAGACATTCCTTTAAACGTAGGTCGAAAAGCGTAGGATTAGCAATATGTTCTATTTCTAGAAAACAATTAATCTACCTATTATTTATTTGTTACGAGCAAATAGCCATAGGGTTTCCATTTTTATGCATTTATTACTTATGTACCGATTTCTGCCAGCAGTTTTTACTGTTGGAAAATCTATACACGTGAGTCTTATTGTTAGAATACAATTTGAGCTACATTGTTCTTGGATATGAATTTTTGGCATTTTTATCCGTTTAAAAAAAACATTCTGTAATCCATAGTATATATATTATAGCAGTGTACGTATATTAATGCGTCATGCTCATATGTATAATAATTGTGTTTCATGATATTTGGTCTTCAATAAAATCGGTTGATTGTATTATAGAAAAAATAGTAATTTTTCATATTCAACGTACATACCTATGGTCACTGCTTATCATTTAGGTATACGGTGAATCGAGATTATATATTTTTTTAAATTACAGGTTGCATAATTTCTGATTTTATATAATTTATTGATTATCGATATAGAATTAATAACATAAAACAAGCTTTTTCTTTGTCCGTCCCTTTTCCCGGTTTTTGAAGTCCGGTCTCCTCACACTTTTGCGACAAGTCACTATGTCTAGGGTTGTCGATTCTTAAAACCGGGTCTTCTTAAGGTCTTTCGCACAAAATTCGAAAAAAATGATCATGAAACATTGACATATAAAAACCCAAGACGCACGGTCTCGAATAAAAGTAGCGATCAAAACCGGCCGCAAAAACTCCCCAATATACATACGTGGTTATAGTCATCTGATAAACTTATGATTTTGCAAATTGAACCTTACCTAAATAATTTAAAGTTGTTTTTACAAGGACGCAAGCGACGCGACACTATTTGAAATGACTACATAATCCAAAATTATGCACTCATTTTTGTGTCCCGGCTGGTAAGACGTTAAGTGTTCGTTTTGGGTTTTTGTGTATCAATGCCATGAAATGACTACCTCTTTTTCATTCGGGCAGGTTTAAAGCTACTTGGACAAAAGTAGTACTAAGTTCTTGGTAAAAGTAATTATAAAAAAATAAACTACAGATATATACGATTTGCATATCAAACCATTTGTAAATTATACAAACTTGTAACATTTGATAAATATCCATTCATGTTCTAGTTGATTTCGAAGGATAAATCAAGATTTAACGGTTCATATAAGATTGTCATTTTAGGTGAAGAAGATGGCTGAACGCGTTGCCAAATGTCGCGAGGAAGTCTCGAAGAACAGAGAGAAGTATCAATCGTCGCTGGCGGAGATCACCGCATACAACCCACGGTATATAGAAGATATGAGTGGAGTGTTCGACAGGTGATACATACTAATATATATATCATTCTTAGAATGTTTTTCTCACACGTTTATTTAAATTCGTATTTCCCATCATGCCGAAGTTGGTAATAATTTCAATGGAATGTACATTGTTGGTATTAGGAATATACAATTAAGTAAGTAATTGTCAATCGAAAATTTAATTTTCTGTATAAAATTAAATATACGACAGAACAGAAAAAAATAATTTAAATATAATTTTAAAGATATTTAGCAAAGAATTTCAGTGATGTATAAACTATTTTTATTTTAAAACTGGTAGTTGTTATGTGTTATTTTTATAACGAAAAATACTTGTTTTTCCAAAAAAACCATTTAGGTTAAAAAAGACCAAAAAGAGAAAACATTTTAAATGAAATAATGTTTAGAATGTTAAGTTAATTTAATGTTAAAAGTAGCTAATTAAATTACGTAATGAACAACACTACGAAGCTGAGCTGAAATCATAATCTATTTGTTATAATTAAAAGTGGTTAGAAGATGTAATTTTTCTCTTTGATATTTTGATGAAACGGCTATTTGTTATAAAGTATATTGATTTTTACCTTCATTTTAGGAATGAGTGAATTATAAATTTATCCTAAATACAACTTAGAACAGTCTGAAAGAGTAAATTATGTTTGCAGCGTTAAAATATTGTAAAATCAGTTCGAGTTATGTTCTTACTTGAGGTATTTGAAACATTTTTATATTTAATTATATGAGCCAAATGAAGGTCAGACCAAAAATAAGTTCGGTAGCTCTTTACGATTTGATTTTAACATACCGTATAAAATGTTATAGATGCCAGCAAATGGAAGCGCAACGATTGAAGTTTTTCAAGGACGTCCTGTTCAGCTTCCACAAGTGCCTGAATATAAGTCAAGAACCGACGTGAGTACTGTTATTATACTGCATACGATTTGGAATACTCTGCATTGGGAAAGGAAGGTCACATCTGAAGTTACATGACGGCACGTGATCTAAGATGGTAAATACGCGAAATCTAGAACGTGTAGTCCCCTTCACGAGTGCCGGAACACATCACGAGCAGTTTATAATATGAGGCCTCGCGAATCATTAAAGACTAAGTTTCAGGAATCCGGTATCTTCACTCTGTCCTCCCAATATATTCTTGATCTTTTAATGTATGCCCGCAAAAACTTAGATGTGCTGGAACTAGTAAAAGACCAGCATAATTTAAATACTAGAAACTGCAACAAATTGGTAATTCCATGCTTCAGGCTCACTAAGTCCAAAAACAGTTTTTTAGGTAATAGTGTTAGGTTTTATAACAAAGTCCCAAAACACATTACCGATTTGCCGGGTAGTGAGTTCAAGAACCATGTCAAGCGGGTTTTAATATCTAAAGGTTATTATTAGGTGGATCAATATGTGGACGATTGTGACGTCTGGAAATGACGCCCCGCTCTGTGCATCTACTAATAACGAATGTAAATACTTATGTTACTGTAAAAATATATGACATGAAAAGATAAACCAGATCGAGTTTCTTGCCGGTTCTTCTCGATGACTGGGCTGTTTTCCGAACCGGTAGTAGCTTTGACGTTCATAAGGGCCTTCTCGGGGCCTAAATTGAAAAAAAGGATATTTTCATTTTGACATCAACGGATGCTTACCAATAGATTTTTAAGTTGAGGGTGGTAGCTTTCTAGTCGGGCTTAGTAAGAGCCCTGCCACCGTGCTGTGCCGTGGTGTTTTCCTTCACCGAACTCTAAGACTCATCGAAAGCTACGTCGATTGACGCGGTGTTCGAAAACACTATCAATTAAACCATCAGCAGATCAGTGATGATATGAGGCATCCAATGACTACACTTTGACAGTTGCACCTATCTATGTTTTGATGGAACTTCATAAACATACGAGTTAATATATGAAAAAAGGATATTTTGATTTTGACATCAACGGATGCTTACCACTAGATTTTTAAGTTGAGGGTGGTAGCTTTCTAGTCGGGCTTAGAAAGAGCCCTGACACCGTGCTGTGCCTTCATCGTGGTGTTTTCCTTCACTGAACGCTAAGACTCGTCGAAAGCTACGTCGATTGACACGGTATTCGAAAACACTATCAATTAAGCCATCAGCAGGTCAATGATGATATAAGGCATCCAATAACTACACTTTGACAGTTGCACCTATCTATGTTATGATGGAATTTCATAAATATACGAGTTTAATATATGTATAGGTAACAATGTATATCAAAGGTTAAATGATTTACATTATATAATTGCAGTTTATACATTATGAAAAGTGTAATTGTATAACGAGGCATTCCCCTTCATATAATGACAAAGGTGTTTACAAAATGTAGATGGTACAGATATTAACCAACAAAGATGCTAAGACGGAAAAGATTTTATTCAATTTTATTGGTTCTGTCTAATCATGTGGGAGTGAAGGTGGGGTAAATGTTTCATGTAACGAAGTTCCCTTCGCTTAAATAGCTATTCCTTATTGTTACTTTTACTGTGATATCATTTTATGGGTTATGTTATAAATGCAAATCTAAAAAAAATAGTGAAACCTACTTCAAATCAAATTATTCTAAATAAATTCATCAAATTGGTTTATCGGTAACAAACGTCTAAAAAAAATACACAACCGAGTTGAGAATGTTCTCCTTTTTGTAGTCTGTTAAAAATGACACCGAACTAAATTTTATTCAATTTTTTTGGTTCTGTTTAATCATGTGGGAGTGAAAGTGGTGTAAATGTTTCATGTACCGAAGTTCCTTTCGCTTAAATAGCTATTCCTTGTTGTTACTTTTAATGTGATATCATTTTATGGGTTATATTATAAATGAAAATGTAAAAAAAAATAGTGAAACAGACTTCAAAACATATTATTCTAAATAAATTCATCAAATTGGTTTATCGGTAACAAACGTCTAAAAAAAATACACAACCGAGTTGAGAATGTTCTCCTTTTTGTAGTCTGTTAAAAATGACACCGAACTAATTATAATATTCCAGATTACCGCAGATATATGAAGAGTTCCACCATACGATAAACAATGCCGACCACCAGAAGGACTTAAAATGGTGGGCCAACAACCACGGAGTCAATATGGCCATGGCTTGGCCACAATTCGAGGTAACGTGATTATAGCTTCCGCGCTTATGTAGCCTGAAGCGATGTCCGCAAACCACGCTTTATATAACTCAAGTTTACGGAGATATAGTATGGCAACTTTGACATTAGTCACTAAAAATTTGTGTCTAGTATTTTAAAAAATAAGTAATTTATTATAAGAGTACAATATATATTTTAAACGTCGATATACATTCTTAAGAATAATATTGACATATATATACGTGTCATATATATATATA
>MU161785.1:14716-35146 GCA_015888305.1 Antheraea pernyi
GTCGATATATATTCTTAAGAATAATATTGACATATATATATGTGTCATATATATATATATATATATATATATATATATATATATAAGTGTGGAATTGATGTCGTTATTGAATTTTTGTAGTTATTGAATATAATACAAGTAATGCAAAAGTTAACTTACTACGTCTCCTATACAATAATTATGTATGCTGTAAACCTTATTAAATAAATTATATTAACTCTTTGAATGCTATATATGTGCATAGATACATACTTAATGCGAGTCTTCTTAGGTCTTCAGAGTGATTATGTACATTATTATCTGTTACGTTCAGGTGAAACTCGTAACTTTTACACACATAGTTTATATATTAATATATTAAAGTTAAAACATGATTTATGTTATCTCTTTTATTAAAATCATAAATAATTACATAGAACACGAAAAGAAAATGTAAATATATATTTTATTATCTATATTTCAAATTATCCCTATATTTCTCTTAGATATTTAAGATTATCTCCCCTTTTTAGTTGTATGTTTTAGGAATGTAGTTCAATGACCAGTTTCTGTAATATTTCCTAACAAACGGGAATGATTGCAGATTTATTATTATTAGAAGGAACCAACCTCCGAGAATAGATTTAACTCGGAGATCTTGGAAAGTACAATGAACACGCGACTCCAAATTTTTTTTTTTAAACAATATTCTTGATTGATGAAATCCACAACTGTTTGTTTGTTAATATCAAGGCATGTATAGTAGAGTAGAATAATAATTTTCTCTCTATTCTAATGTTATGAAATTATCTTATAGAGTATGGACGCTTGTGTAGTGGCTACAATATTCTTAATACTCTTACGTCAACTATCTCTGTTAGCTTTTAACGTTTGATAATAACTTTATCTTCAATATTTGTTACATAATATTTGATTATGACTCATAATTTTTATGCAAATATCTGTTTATTCATGTTACCCTGTTTATAGGGGTCATTCAAGTATTAGGTATTGGGGCGAGGGGGGGACTGATGGGGGAGGTGTGGTCTTTGATTTGCTTTTTTTTTTGATGGCATAGGGGTTGGCGTCTGGATGGTAGATTACGTCGGCGATATTTATTTACTGAATTAGAACAGATTTGATTATACTTATATAAATGATTACGTAATTATGGGGGGGAGGGGGAGGGAGGGGTAAGAACGTTGCTTACTTTTGCTGACCAGGGGGAGGGGGCGGCCAAAAATTACAGAAATTCTGCTTACGTAATACTTGAATGGCCCCATATACGTTATATAAAAAAAATGCACTATTATGTAATACTAAAAATATAATGTAACTGCAGGAACCTTTAGATCAGAGATTGATCTAAATTTCTATCTTGAATTGCAATTGTCTCTATAAGAGTTTCTCTATAAGAACATAATGTATATAAAATGATTATTTTCCAAATTCATATTATTGAAAAGTATGAAAATTTAATAAAAAATTGTTTTTCGACTTCATATAAAGCGAAAAAAAAAATTGAATTACCATTGAAGACAAATCGATGTCATATATATACTCTATGCGGTATATATAACTTTGTGCCTACATTACGTTTCAACATTCTTATACACTTTATTTATAAGGGAGTTAGTTCCGAGTATAAAAACCGAAGGATATCGGATAATTTACATGAGTAATTATACGAAAAGGACGAACCGGATCAACCGAACGAAACGATAAACAAATACTTGCGGAACGCGTCGGCCGCGATCGCGCGCCTCCTCGCGACCGCTCGCCGAGCGCCGTCCGCGCCGCGGCTCTGGTCGCGCGCCGCACGTTACGTCACTATGACGCTGCCCGCGCTCTGCTTCCGTACGGATGAGAGATCGAGCCGCGTCGCGCCCTCGGACACCACCTCAGACTACTGCGGGACCAGTCGCTTCTATACGAACCCGCTAATGGTACGCCGCGACCGTCACCGGTGTAGGTTCCCGCCCGTACACATTTCATCACTGTTCGTGTGTACGGCCCGAGTGTATATTACGGCGGGGCGTGGAGCGGTCGAGAGCACGCTATTTTCACTTCTCAGAATCGGATCTGTATGGAAAAGGCTCGTCTATTTTTGATTATCAATCCACTCTGTAGATGGCACTGGTATATCATTTTTTTTGGCAAGTTTGATAACAAAATATGGTGGACGACAATTAATTATGACATTTCAAACTGACAACTTTCAAATATTTGTTGTCATTGACTTTGTTTACGTATCTGTTACGTGAGAGTGCTCCCTTCAATTTTCTTGCCTCCCACAATTTTCTTTATCTATCTCCGGATCTACTTATAAATATTGACTCCTGCATATACTTGGATTTAGATTTGCCTTACGATGAATATGTTCATTACAAATAAAAATGATCAAACGCTTGTATACGATTTACGCAATACATCTTTATGCATACATACATAGGTATAAATGTACATCTATAACAAACAGATATTAGTTTGAAAATCGTATTATAGAGGCGATGCTTGGAAAGAACGAGTGCGACCTCTATTTATATAACGTACTCTGTGGTCGAGAGCGCGTTCACTGAGTGGCCATAATGCACGCTCAGCGTTCGTGTGAATCAGTCACGTAGTCATCATGGCGTCTGCTGCGTTGTACGATATTTATTTCCTATTTTTATATAAACAATGGGAAGACAGCGATATTTCTGGATTACTTTGTATCATCGAAACGATTTCTTGGACTGACATAACGCACACGCTCGTGTCGCGTCTGCAAAACACAAACTAGTTTGAACTTGCGGGCGCGCCGCTCCCCACCACTCGGGACACCTACGTATTAATGCATCAGTTTGACACAAACAACGCACGCGACGCCCCGCTCGACGCTCGATTTAAGCGTCCACTCAGGCCGTACACTTATTCAAATAAATGGATTGGCAAATGAAACGGTCACAGCACTGTGATTATACGAATTTTGGTGATAGCTATTTTAGAAGCAAGGATATTAGAGAAGAATCTACGATATTGTTGCTGTGAATTCTCGACAGATAACTCATCAAAGCTTGTTCGACGAGGTAAGTAGGAAATGTTCAAAGGGTTTGGTTAAATCTAAAGAAGGAAGAGCACAGTTATTCATTTATGACTCTGTATAATATATGGGATTAAATGTTGTCGAAAAAAGAACCTACACTATTGACGAATGGCGAGATAAATTTATATGATCATTAGCAAAAAAAAAATCACTGCACCGTCCATATGTGGTGCACACCTCACGATCACTCATCCGCACCGAAGCGGGTAGATGGTTAAACAATGCAGCGAAATCAAAAATTCAGCTTAATTATTGGATATAAAAACAATACGTTGTGTAATTTGAACAAAGGTGTATATATGTGTGTAATATAAATGTATAAATACGGCATAATATAAATAGAGTTATTAATAATAAAATGTGAAATATAATATGTGAATTCAATCAAACTAAAGTAAATTTTATCACTCTCTACAATTAAATATTACTTAATCGCATGTTTCTCTCTGGTCTCAGTAATTTCTAGAATTACTGTCTTCCTCTCCAGACGCAGTAGCAGCTCGCTTTATATTGATTCCACTATTAACGTTCACTAGCTTTGATTTGGTTGTGTTTATTTATTTCTTTATTTTTTTTAATAATTTTTCCATTGAGTATTTTGAGTTTGCCTTGATACAGCGAGACGTTGGGACAAATTGTACATAATAATTAATTTTAATACCGTTCGACTTAATAGAGTTAAAACGTTTTTAATTAGAATGAAACCGACTTCAAAAAATTAAATCTAAAAATGCACCAGAATATCTTTGACCATAGTTAGTGTTCTATCTAGCCTTAGATCCTCTGATTATGAGGAGTTTCCTGGTATATCTTCGAAATCCAAGACCCAATGTTAATGAAATGGAAGTCCCTTGAAAATAATCCATTTGCAATACAAAATAATTTTCCATAATGGTTTATAAGTAACGAAGGTCCCAAACATTTAAAAATAATCGAGTAGAAGAAGGCGGTAGAAGTTAAACTTAGTATTCTGATAATTTTTTAAGAGAATGAGATGAAAGAATACACTAAGGATCTGGTAAACTCTAGTTTTCAGCGTTCTATAAATTGCAACCTTTTTTTTTTCTCTCTTTCTCTCTCCTCCTCTTTTTGTATATATTTAGAGTACATTAAGAATATACTGTCTCATTCTATCACAGCCTTAAACCTATATAAACATTTATAACTAATCTCTTTTTCGTTTTATAAAATCCAATTCTCACCGTCCCAAAACTAGTTTCCCTTCGGAAATACAATCGAATTGAAAACCTCTTTTTTGAAGTCTGTTAATAAGTAATAAAGTAAATAGTCCCGACGTGTCGTTGTACGATCGCCGTGACCGCTTGTGACTGGGTGTGTCGGTGACTCAGGAGTACACCGAGGAGTTCCGAGACATCGCGAAGGGCAAATCGAAGGAGAGCCTGCCCACCGGACCGATCACACTGCTCAACCAGCGGCCAGTCAGCGAGGATGTACGTTTGTTATACACTTTATGTTGAATTTGACGTCGCCTAAGCATCACAACCCTATACTATAGTCTTCGAGGCTCAGTCACGTGAAAACTAATAAATGTATCTGTATGGGACTATGATTATTCGATGGGGAATTTTTCGTGAATTGTTCTAGGGTATTCTGTGGATTCAACTGACCCTTCGTATTTTTTTTAATGCCCAACAAAGCAGGCGGGTATCAGCTAGTATACGTATATAGTAAATAAATCGGTTATAAATATGCCAAATACTTTTAAAATAAAGTGGGGTTATTTGAACGATATACAATTGGCTATGGAAGTATAAACAATTGAAATATAGTTAATTGAAGAAGAATATTAAAAATATTATAATGAAAAGTAATGCTTTGCACTGCCACCATAATATTTAATTATGGATATGGATATCCGCAAAGTAGCGGCTTCTTAAATCAAATAGAATATTTAATTTTCTTCTTTTTTAAATTTGATTTCTAAACCTTTGAAAGTTTGGTCGACAAGAATAATTGTGGTAAGAAGTTTAATGACGCTAACCTAATCATGCTGGTTGTTTTATGCAACAATTCGTCTATTAACTTTATAGTTATTGTTTTATATTGAATCCGAGAATGTATTTGATGTACGCACAATCATAGAGAGTAGAGCGCTTCACGCGCATGCTTACGCGACGCCAGTGATGCACAAACATACTTATCCGAGAGAGCCTGAACACATTTTGTAATTCAATCAGACACTTCTAGTACGTTATTATATAATTTTATGGCTGGTTTATTTTTTCCTCTTCTGTTTCACTTTTAAATAGGCATTTTGGTGATACCAGCGTTAGAAGGACTTATTTAGATTTTTTATTAAGTTTTTGGTTACAAACTGTACTTAGGCTGATGTTCTGGGATTTAAATGAGAATGAGGTTATATTTTTTATTAATCGGTTCAAAGGTTTAATAATACCTACAGCATGTTTTACGACGGGTTCCCTCAGTAGATATAGTTTTATGGTGTCTTGGTCATTCTCATTTCGATCTTACTACTGTTAAGAGCGATTTTTTCGATTTTATTTTTATGTATTTTTTTTTTCTCTATATGTTGCATGATGGATGTTGCTTCGTTTAAAAGCATTTTGGCATGTTTTAATCGTTAACTCACATCCAAGATTTTAAATATTATTATTAAAATGAATATCTATGTTATTTAATATTCAAGTATATTTATATAAAGTCATCGATTTAAATTATCGAAGAATAATACAATATTTAGGATATATTGATATAATAGTTAAGTATATATCATTAATTCTAACATTAAATTCAAGTCGATTTGTTTGTTAAAAATAATGCTCACAATTAAAATTTTCATCAAAAGTAACAACCGACTATAATCGTTAGTGATTTCCGAATATCGATATCATCGATAACTTCAAAGGTATCTCTATAGAGTCTGTATTCATCGCGCCGTACAACTGTCTCGGCTGAATGTGTACGTACGTGATGTTCTATACTAACTGGTGTCATACAGGAGTTGCCGCCGATAACGAACAACAAATCGAACAAGACCAACAACCACACGGAACCGCCGCCTGTCACCGTCGTCGTAAACAACACGACCGCCAACAACACCATAGACAAGAAGAGTATCAGTGCGCCTATCGCTGTCACGTATGTATATTTTATAATCTGTACAGTTTATTTTAAAACCATTTCTCTTTATGATCCTCCTCGCTTTTCCGCTATTCCTTTTTTATGTACTCAGATGTAAGTTTTTTCCCACTTCCTTCCTTTTTACAAAATTGTTTAATATAATATGTATTGTTATATAGGTGGAACGTGGTAGTAGTCCGGTGAAGTTGTTAAAGCATTACTAGGCCAATAGCATAGTCAGTTTGAAAAAAAAGGAACGTAGTTTTACGCCTCAGCTCCTTTTTTATGTTCTTCGATGTCAGTTTTTCCCACTTCCTTCCTTTTTTACAAAATTGTTTAATATATGTATTGTTATATAGGTGGAACGTGGTAGTAGTCCGGTGAAGTTGTTAAAGCATTACTAGGCCAATAGCATAGTCAGTTTGAAAAAAAAGGAACGTAGTTTTACGAGACTTGAATTTTTAAATTTGAGCCACTGTCATAGGTCAAGGCATCGCAGTTAAATCGTTTAAAGAAATTCCATATAAGGCACGTCGGCACGCCCAGTGAGTTGATCATACAATATAGCCGCGAGACAGTTCCTGCCTGACATAAGCATTTACAGTTCGGACCTTCTCGGTAATGTTCGGTTTGTATCGGGCGTGTCTTCAACTTGTCCTCGTGTCGCGGTATCTCGCCATACGACCTGTCTACACTATTTACTGCGTTTTTGCTTAGTATAGTCTCTCACTTACATTTTTTACAGTAATCGCTCCGCTCTTAAAAGACATTGCTGTGATGTTAGATATTCTATTACTGTCCCCAATAAACAAGCTATGGATAGCAAAAGACATTTTTTTATTTGACATGTTACTTAACAAATAAGCGGTTCTAGTAGTAATTATTTAAATACAATAATTTCCCACCCATTCCTTATCTTTACTTATTACCAGTATTGAGCGATTGGAGATATATGTATGCAACGCGGCGCGCACTACTCCGCGAAGAGATTTCTCTCTCGGCGATCACCTGCTGCAGTTAGGTCTTCAAGTGGATCCTGAGTACAGCACCAAATGCACTATCACTAATATCAGTGACCATATGTCATCGCAGTTATGTATACGTTGGATACGAAGTAGATAGTTGATGTTCAAATAATTTTACTAATTTCATATTAGCAACAAATAAATGAAAAACCAATGTTTATTATGTAGATTTACGTAGTACTTACTGTTTTTTTAATTTATTGATAAACAAAGTCTTTCTCCTACAGCCCCATTATATAATTTAAATCTAGTACTATGCATTGGCGGAAAAAAAATTGTAGAAAAAAATATATTAAAGATTTTTTTTATATATCTTAAAGTTAGTTTAGAAATATATTTCCAAAGATTATTTCAACAAAAATTAAATTTCGTAATTATAAAAACTGATATCGAACGATTACAGAAACGGCACGGCGCCGTTACCGAAATCAAATAAGACGTCACCGGCCAAAGAAACTACCGGAGGCGGCGGCGGAGCCAAGCAGGACAACCCCTTCGAGGAAGAGGAATGGGATGAGGAATCCGGCGGCGCACTCACCGACACCGGCGAACCCGGCGTGCCCGTCCGTGCGCTGTACGACTACACCGGCGCCGAAAGCGACGAGCTCAGCTTCAGGCAAGGTACGGCACTATCACCAAGCAACAAACTATCCACCACTAACACACTGTCTACCACTAACACACTGTCTACCACTAACACACGGTCTACCACTAACACACTATCCACCACTAACACACTGTCTACCACTAACACACTGTCTACCACTAACGCACTGTCTAGCACTAACACACTGTCTACCACTAACGCACTGTCTACCACTAACACACTGTCTACCACTAACACACTATCCACCACTAACACGCTGTCTACCACTGACACTGTATCTACTTACTAACACATATTAAAGTTACGAGTCCAAACTGATTACATATATACAATCCGAAATTGGTAATAAAAATTTATGTGTGTTATCTACTAAAATATAAATTTAATACTTATGGAGTTCGAGTCAAATTATATCATCGTGTTATTTCAGGGGACCTTTTCGAGAAACTAGAGGATGAAGATGAACAGGGATGGTGCAAGGGCCGTAAGGACGGACGCGTTGGACTGTACCCTGCCAACTACGTAGAGCCTGTTGGGCATTAACCACACATACTGACGTCATTTCTATCATATATATATTACGCGCGCACTTTCACACAATCGTTCATCAAAATATAAATTTATTTTTGTTAGTCATTTCACTGCATTTGTGGTCTTTACACTGTAATAATATTAAGATTTGTATCTGCCAAAAAAAAATTAAAATGTTATTGTGTACACGCTGATTCGACGACAAAAATATGTAATTTTTTTTTTTTTTTTTCAGTTTAGTTGTTGATAGTTAAAAGATGTAATATTTATTCGTATTTGCGCATTATTTATCTAGTCTATAATACATTCATGTAACTGACCAGGATTCATTTTAGTTCAATAAGTTAGTAATATATTTCAAAATTATTTTTTTTGCAATTTTTTTCCTTCTTTACTTTAACGCATCGCGCAGTATGAATGAATGACTATTGTGTTGAAAAAGGTACACTTTATACAAAGCATAATTAACACGATAAGAACATTTTTGATGTGTATTGAATTTTTTTCCCTAAAAATGTATGACCTAATTTTTGTAAAAAGAGAAATTGTATGTAGATATTTATCCTGATTTGTATTTTACTTGATATTGAAATAAAGAACATAAAATTTTAACTAGTTTGAATGAGAGAATATATGTGAGAGTATAATATATGTTGATACTAGTGATTGCAAAGAATATGTCGATATAATGTGCACATCACTAGATTATAGCCGTGTAGTCAATAGGTACGTGTAAAATAATACACATTTATAAAAAAAATTGGCTGAGTGATCATTTCGCCTCTCTCAGGTAATTGATTTCAAACAAATATGATATATTTTTGGATAAGTAATTGTAGATACAATTTGCATGGAAACCAAAAATGTTTAATATTAGTGACTTTTACGTTGTGTTTTATGCTTAAAAAAAAAACAGAGGAACAAATTTGTACGTATTCATTGGACACCACCGCCCCGAAAGAAATACGGTGCACCTTGTTAGGAACTTAGCTAAGCCAAAAAGAGTACGTCACATTATTAATAATGTAAAAAAATGGATAAACCAGACATTTAGATGGCAATGGGATATATATTTTGTGATATAAAGTCGGTGGTCGTCGCTTTGTCACACATTACATGTGTGGTTCTGTACATACACGATTTATTATATACATTTTGTCGATAAATATTTATTTCCCGTTGTATATAATGTGTAATTATTACGAATGTTTAAAAAAATGTAGTATTAGCTAATCATTGATAGACAAAAAAAAAACGATGCGAAATTCGCTGTAGCGCTCATTCGTATATTTTTAAAATGTCGATGTTAAAAGTAATGTTAAGTTTATTTATCGATAAACTGAACACGCGCTATCTATGTTTAGCAACACTACTTAAGTTATTGCGAGTTCGGGCGCTATATAGTTTCGCGAACTGAACATTTGCGGCCTAATGTTTTAACAAGTTTTATCTTTTATTCTGACTGCCTCGTAGGTTGCGTTTATGCTTTAAGGTGCTATATAAATCCTTCGGTCGAGTCTCTCGAGATCATATGTGAAGTTATATCGATATAAAATGTTAGGCGATCGATATCGTTACGATTACAAAAATCTGTGAAATCGCTCGCATTTGAGAGCCGTATCGATTTTACTTCATTACTTGAATCGTTTTATGTGATTAATATTAGCGCCCACTCGATTAGTTTTAAATAATTATTATTAATATATTTACGAGAATATTTACCCTTTTTCTTTTGTCTTTTATACCTCGTTTTAAATATTGTTGTAATTATAATTGTGGGAAGTCATTTGATTAGTCGAGGCTAAATTTTTTAACACTTGACTCGATTGTATCGTGCTAGTAGTAGTTTTTTGTTTTCGTTGTTATGGGTTCAGCGACCTCTTGTGAAAATTATTTGTATTATATTATTATCAGAGAAATTGTGGTTTTGGACCACATATGTTAATATATTATTAATATTGGTAAAATAAAATTGTTACATACGAGTCCATGGTTTATTTCTATATTGTAAGTATCCGCGTGCACTACGGTTTTTTTTCGCATTTAAATCCGGTAGATTCCCTTTCGGTGCGGAAAATAACCGCAAATTCTCGCAGTAATGATCGAACTACGGGGGAGAAATGTCATCACTTCGTGTTATAGATAACAAGGAGTTCGTTTAACTGTCATGGTCTATATTTGTTATCAATATCAAATAGTTATATTGTAAATCCAAAGTAATTAAAATATTAAAGAAACCAGACATTTACCATCAAGCAAACAATGCAATACAGTCCGAAGGTGAAAGAATATTAGCTAAGTTATAAAGAAAGACCTGTTCGTAACGCAGTCAATCGAAAAAATAATAATGTTATATATTTACCATAAAACTTAAAAAATCTAATTGTTTTAAGGACGCGCTCTCAAAAAAGGTCCATTTTCACTGTTTTTCGGTAAGAATTACAACAAAACTATTGAACTTTGGTAAACATAATGACTAACTACAGATACATTGAACCTTTAACAATGATTGTTTTTCAAAATAAATAGGTTTCCATTTTTTTTAAAAACCGTAGTCCCCTCGCGCAAAACAGCCTGCTTTTCGGTATGAAAATCTCAGTAAATTTACCTTTTTTTTAATTAAAAAAATTACCCGCTTATGCTACATATAGTCAAGTTTAAATGACATAAAATTAAATCCAAGTTATCTACACTACATCTGAGAAAAAAATGATTTAGTTGTATACAAAATTTCTCAATTTTATGTCAGTTACGTAGACCGTAACTGTGTAATAAGGTCCAATTTATTGCTTCATTTAGATTCGATGTAAAGAAAACTATGAAAGAAGGATTCACGTAGCGCCAGACCACGCTTTGCACTCGATTAGAAAAAAAACATCGCTATAGAAATACGTATACACTTGACAAAAAAACGTTTTGATCATTTTGAAAAACTAAAAAAAATATTATAGAGGTTTATATTTCTAGTAGTAAGAGACACTGTAATTAGGTTGAAACAAAAATTCTAAGTTTGGTTTTTATTACGTTAGTTTTTTTTTAACGTTTTGACTGTAGATGAGATCTGAGGTACTATTATGGAACTTCTTGACGGGTAGAAATACATATGTCGTCTTTGTAGTCGTTTTGTTAGAGGTGACGAGAGCTTACCACAGGACATAACAAAGTGAGCTGATGGTGGTATGCAGAAGTTGTTATCGAACTCCTTAACGGGTAGAAATAGATATGTCGTCCTTATAGTAGTGACGAGAGATTACCACAGGACTGAACAAAATGATCTGATGACGACCTACTTCAAAAACTGTTACGGAACTCCTTGATGGGTAGAGACAGATATATGTCTTGTTTGTACTCCTTTCGTTAAGTAATAACAAAAATACCTCATAATGGACTTTCAGAAACGCCTAGGGAGCTCCTTCATAGGTAGAAATAGATATGTCGTATTCGCATTCTATTTATTATATTTTAATATCTATTCAGAATATATACAATAATATCATAAACACGCGGCAGCATTTACAAACAAATGTAGTCTTTCAAAAGAATCGAGTATGCTTATTGTTTAGTTTATCACAACATGTCTCTCATTTCTTGTTTATAATGAAACGAATTATTTGGTTAAAAATTTATCAAAGCTAGAAATGCAAAGTTTGTCGGTGGAATTAGGTTTCGTTTTACACAAATACCATAATATGCTGCCCGTTGTGCTACAGTTATTACAACTTACAATTCAGGTGTTGTGTAGTATGTTGTTCACAGAATTTGATGATTCTATGATTTGATGATTGATGATGAATTTGATGATTCTATGATTTATGAATTTCACTGAATTTGATGATGAATTGATGTTTCTAGCGATGATCAGTACTAAAATCCTGTTATCATGATACAGCTACTCACTTGGTCTATGAGAAATGATACTCTCATCTGATACGACAAGACTCAACCTCCGCTCGCAAACTGTTTCTAGCTATTATCAATATTAAAATTCTTTTATCATCATCATCTGGTCCTTAAGATATGAAACATTTAGCTGACACTATCACACTAAGCCTTTGAGTGCAAGCTCGATGTTTCTAACTATTATCTATACTAAAATTTAGTTATCATAAATACTGTCTTCTTCAAACTTAAAAAAATGAAACCTTGCTCCTACACTGGGAGACTAAACATATCAGCACAAACTTGATGTTTATAGCTATTATCTAGACTATGATCCAGTTACTACAATACTATTCCTCGTGAGAGTATTGAGAAATTATACGTTGATCGGGCACTAAGGGGCTAAATATTTGAGCACAAATTCGATGTTTCTGTATATTACGTATACACATTTAGGTTTAGTTATAATATTCATGACGTAGTATGAGCTTGAGAAACTATAATTTATTTTGGTACTATAGCATCAAATATAACAAAAAGTAGAACATCAATAATAAGAAAATATTGTAATATTTTTTATAAAAGTATCAAAGTCGTTTAATTAACGTGCGCGATAATCCCCCAGTTATGAGTTATCGTGTTTGTGTGCGTGAGCTGTACGTGTGCGAAAATTGAACCGCGAAAAATTGAGAGAACATCCTTAATAGCAAATTTCAAGTTTCATCCAATCCGTAACGCAATTATCGAAAACTCATTGAGAGCACTCATATGTACTGGATATAGAAATTTTATGTTTTCATTTTTTATAATTTAACTTTTTTTTTTAAACTGACTACGCTATTGGCCTAGCAAGGTCTTAACAGCTTCACCGGACTACTAAGGCGAGATCTTAAGGCACTCAGCCGGGCTTTATAATCTAACAATTACAAAAGACAATAGTAAAAATTGCGTAATGAATAATCCTATTGCCTTAATTTATTTTACACGTAACGCTATCAGAAAAAGTACTGTCACAAAATTAGTAAATTTTAAATCTAAAATAAACCATGCAAGTTAATATAACAGAAATTCGTGTTTTAACCAATGTTTAATCGTTTATATGAATCAGAAGAAAAAATGAGATTTGAATTGATACTTTTTTAAATAAATTTTTGGTAATGCATTTTTGTCTTAGTATGAAAAAAGCTAAAAAACATATCATAACTCAAAAATGGTTCACTTTTCCTGAATGCATTTGGGGGTTAAAATCACAAATAGTCCTCTATCACCTCCTAATGGGAATACGTCAAATTACCAATAATCCTGTATACCAATGTATAAATCTATCTATACTAATATTATAAAGAGGTAAAATTTGTGAGGTTGTAGGTGGTTATCTCAGGAACTACTAAACCGATTTTTAAAATTCTTTTGCCAATAGAAAGCAACGTTATTTGTGAGTGTCATAAGTCATATTAACCCGAAAAAAGAAGATTTTTGTTGTCGTCGGAATTGCAAAGTCGGAGAAAAAACGAAAATGTTTCTAACGAATGCTGTCTTAACGATGAGAGATATAAAATTGAGTATCTTATAGATAATAAATATATAGAGAAATCTTGTAGAACTGCATAATGCCTACAACAAAAGTCAGTGACAACGTATGTCTAACTTTTATATTTAAGTCACAAAAGTAGTTTTTTATAAATGTTTACCGCCCAACGAGATGGCACAGGTCAGCTAGTATGTAATAATAATGCATGTTATGTAGTTTTCTCTATGATTTCACAGTGTATAATCTATTACCAAAACAAATTTCAGCAATCAGCAAAATAGTTTTTTTTTTGCATTAGGTTTCACACGAACGAAGTCGTGGGCACAGATAGTATATATATATATATATATTGTTAGCAAATTTAAAAACAATTATTGATTATTAAAAACAGAACTGGCCAATTTAGATATAAACGGCTAAGAATCAATTCTAACAATTAATCACTCGTTAAATAACCGATACGAGTTCGGACAGAGCCACCGCACAATACGACGGCCTCCGAAAGAGTGAGTAAACACGTCAAGTGCCGCCCATTTTCATTTTCATTTATTTCCAACAATATATATATTATATACATATACACAATTAGCCTCCAGTCTCAAACCAAGAATAAATCGTCGAGATACGAATCATTCCGAGACATATAAACGTCTCGAAATGTAGGTTGAAAGTGAAATAATACAGTCATAACTTTTAATCTCTTTATTTCATGGTACGAAATGCACATATTCCTTCGACAATCATTTTAAGTGTGCTGTAAAGTAACAAAACATTTTACAAGTGTCTTTAATAGTAACGTGTCACATGTAATTTACAAACAAAGTATATATATATTGTTAGCAAATTTAAAAACAATTATTGAATATTAAAAACAGAACTGGCCAATTTAGATATAAACGGCTAAGAATCAATTCTAACAATTAATCACTCGTTAAATAACCGATACGAGTTCGGACAGAGCCACCGCACAATACGACGGCCTCCGAAAGAGTGAGTAAACACGTCAAGTGCCGCCCATTTTCATTTTCATTTATTTCCAACAATATATATATTATATACATATACACAATTAGCCTCCAGTCTCAAACCAAGAATAAATCGTCGAGATACGAATCATTCCGAGACATATAAACGTCTCGAAATGTAGGTTGAAAGTGAAATAATACAGTCATAACTTTTAATCTCTTTATTTCATGGTACGAAATGCACATATTCCTTCGACAATCATTTTAAGTGTGCTGTAAAGTAACAAAACATTTTACAAGTGTCTTTAATAGTAACGTGTCACATGTAATTTACAAACAAAGCTTAAGATTAGGTAACGCATAATCGTGATATGAAGTGTCTATTTGGAAATATGTAGATATTTTCACTTCTATTATAAGAAGTTATATAAACCAAAGGATTCTGTAGTAAGCTATCGAGATACTAAGATAAGTAGTATTCAAAATTATTATTTTTTGTGTATGTTTTCTGGTAAATGTATACAATTATATATATATACATAATCATGACATGAATTAATGTTATACAACTTTTGACAATTTACATAAAGACACTTAATATCTTAATCAACATTGAAATGCCTGTTCATAATTAATGTTATTGAATCGATATAATGAAGTGGACAGTTTTTTAACAGTGGACAAAGTGGTAACTCCCCATTTTATTTATTGCAGAAGCATATTTACTATTTGATAACGAGATATCCCTTCATTAATTTCTGATCTTATTACCAATTTTATGTCGTGAATTGTGTCGTTATATTTTAAAATGAGCTATATCCAATTTTAATCTTTCATATAACGTGTTTACCTTTTTTAAATTTCCTGTTTTTCTAACCCGAAGACGAGGTTCTAATTGTGCCATTTATAAGGCTTTTAGTTTCTTTTTTTATAATCTACATATTTTATAAGTACACATTTTGAAGATCTTCGACAAAAATTGTTAAAACTGGATTTAGAGATTTAGAGGATTGAGGATTGGATCTAGAGAATGCCTTCGGCATTAAGTCCGCCATTGCGTATTTAACGCATAATGTATAAATAAAATAAATTTAGCTCATTTTGAAACAACTCGATTATTGAATAACAATATATGACAGATGCTATTATGGGTTTTGTATAAAGCATTATCTTCCACTTCATCCACATAAAACAAAAAATAAAACATGGTGATTACCGCTGGTTCCCTTTATTGAATGCCGTGAGCAAACGCGTTCAGTGCACCGTGTGCATGTTTGGCACAAAAATGTCTGCATCGCGTACGACTCCATTACTATGATAGTCTTATAAATATTAATTCACATTCACTGAGAGACGTATTTCTCGTCCCCTCAAACGACCACATACCCATACCTGACGTGTCTAAATAATAAATATCTTATGTATGTAATGCGGTCACGGGAACGATATACATCGTACGAGTATTAAAGCACAAAGAGGGCGGTTCTCCTACAGTGTCACGATTAATTTTATAAATTAAAAAAAAAATAGTGCTACTCCGAAACAATAATTATAAAACTCTACCCTACAATACAGCAATAGCTTAACATTCATTACTCGAGAGCGTTCAGTATGAGCTATTTAAATGCAAATCCGCCACAGTAAAGATACGAGACTTTATTTACACGACGAACACCACTAGAGACAGCCGGAAACAGATTTAAAAGTACTTAGAACGTAACAAAACATAAATAAATTTTTAAAAAAACGAGTATGCTTTAGACCACACGATTGAAGAAAATTATATTAATTTTCTACAAATATTACATTTATTATGGGTTTGAAGAAAATTATATTAATTTTCTACAAATATTACATTTATTATGGGTTTTCATTGATAATACGAAACATAACTCTTTCTCTCTCTCTCTCTCTGTGTCTTCACTAACGTTATATCTCCCTCTCAACGTTCCGTTCGCCTCGACCGATCACACGTTTTCGTAACGCTCTCGTCACGCATTCACCAGCTAACTCCCCGAGTCAAACGTGCCTAAAGAAGTTTTACTTGAAAAACATCTTGAGTTACTTATATTAGAAAAAATATACGGAATAAGTCTTATTTATTTTCACCACTATATTCACCATAATAATTCAATACTCATCTGCTTCCGTTACACTATTTAGCAAAAAGATATGTCCCTAATACAATAAAAATCTGTCTCCGACTGTACACAACATGTAATTATACAATAACACAGAGGCGTCACAACAAACGACCGCTAATAACATATACGATATGCCGACAAACACAATAATGTAACCCTAATTATTTACAACAAAAACATAAAACGTACAAATTTATATCAATGAGTATATATTAACAATAAATAATAGATTGCGTTGGAACGAATGTACCGGAGTGAGATAACAATATTATTCATACGAATTTTGAATAGGAAATAATCAAACATTTCTTATGATAAATTAGGAGATAATTCATTTTAGATCGTCAAAATAAAGAAATTAAGTTACTTTCCAAGCATAAAACATTCGTTCCAACATCACAGGGCCAGCTCATTAATCTGAGATTACCGTTTATATATTAAAAATACTTTAAGATGAACATAGGTATATATTAAAATTAAATATAAACATTTATATGGACATTCGACTCTGGAAAATCTAAGGAATCATCTACTCACTTCAATATCGTAAACACGCTTATTAAGAAATGATAATCAATTGAAATTTACTTCTCAAACTGTTACTAGATATTCCTTTAACCCCTCGCCTGATTTTTTAACATCTAGCTCTCAAAATGGCGCGGGCCATGGTTTTAAATAATGCCGATTCTTTTAAACTACAATTTTACATTACTAATTTGTTATTATTCAAATTATGTAATAAAAACGGTATTATTTATAAATGTATGCTGCCAACATTCTATTGACCAGTCAACATTAGTTTGTATGAAGCTTAAGCCCATACGGTGTTATTACAAAAAAGTTAAATACGTATTGAATACTTGCTTTAAAAAGGTTTCGTATTAAATGCACCGCGGTTGCGAAATGTTCGCCATCTTGTTCTCTTGTCTCGCTTTGGTTACGTTAGGTTAGACTTGCGAAAAAGGATAACGCGAACTTGCCGCGGGAGAGCGCGGTGCATTTAATACGAAACGTTATAAAATCAAGTATTTTTGTAATAACACCGATGTAGTTTTGGACAGTCCAAGGGTTAATTTAAAACTAAACAAAAACATGGATCACTCGACGCGGAATCAATACTTTTGCAAATTCTAGAAATATTTATACTTGATATGCTGGGTTTAATGGATATATCGAATCAATAGATTTCAATATATAATAGTTTGGACAATTTAATGGTAGAAAAGTCATGTATCCCAAACAGAACAACACAATTTGCATACAATAAACATCGATTGAAGTGCGTACTCGATTGATATCTACGTACGTGTTTCTTATATATTTTTCATTGTACATATAACTGCATTATTTTATTTTTATACTGTAATAATAAAATCAGAATATTGTTAAAAATGAAATTACATGTGTTACTTTTATAATTACGCGACACACACACAACATTTCCTGTTTATTATGTTTAAATCACATGAAACTTAGTATTGTATTTAGATAATTTTATATACGGAAATTAAGTTAAATGCCAATTAAATAGTAAAGTAATGCACGACGTACGTTAAACAACAAATTTTATCTGAGGTACATAAACAAATACATCGAAATTTAAAAGTAATTTGAGAAGAAACACAACGAATATATATATCGAAAATACTTCATTACGTAGATCTCAATCGGTCCGACGATACACATAAATCGAATTTACCAAACGATATAAATACAAAAGGAAAACGAGAAAAATACGCAATAATGGAACGAAATTCTTTACACAACAATAATTAAATTATTTACATTTCAAATCCAACGTAACAATATTTTATTTATAAATCTAATACGTCCGTTCGATATTAACCTATGATTTACTTAAACAATTGCATTCGTAACCACATAATGATATTGAATTAAAAAAAAATACTCCTAAATAAAGCCGTTCACATATATTTTTACTGAATAACGGAACGTACGTAAAAGAATTATAATACGTAAGAATCGAATTCAGTGCACGTCCATATATATTTGTAACAAACGAGATTTTTCTATTGAATCATGCGAAAATTACGACATCTATCTACACTAATATTATAAAAGATCGTAGGTTCTGTTTATATGAACTCGTCAAACTTCAGATTTAGGAAGAAAATGAAATCTTTGCTAGCATTTTTACAGTAGTCATACTGCTGTTGTCACAAATTAGTGTTACATTGAGAGACTTAAAGAAAAAAAAAACGAATTCTTAATATCCTTAGTATGTGCGTGCTTTTGTCAAAAATTACACGACCAATTTTTTATAATTCTTTTAGCGTGTAACTTATAACTTATAGAAGGGTTTTAATAATAAATTTCTTGGAAAAACGTAATAATTAGGTTTCTTGTTGATCTTTAACGAACTCCATTTACCATGTTGAGGAAATCAATTTTTTTAATCCTTACTATAGGAAATAATGGGTGAAATCTGTGTGTGTGTTTGTGTGTATGTGAGCTCACTGCAGACATGCCTGCAGCTTCTCGATCCATTCCTGCGCAGCGTTAGCGTCGCTCGCACAGAAGTTGTATGTACGTCGACTCGTACGCAACTACAATGTATATATAAACACCTCAATTATGCATCTATTCGTTTTTTTTTTAATTATATTATTGGCGACCAATCCTCTAGTAGATTATTACTGCCATTGTCAAGTAGGTAATTATATTGCAAGTCTCTTGCGATCACTTTTAATGAACTGACAAGATGGCTCCCTTGTTAAAACTTTCCGGGGAGTTTTCGTGGGAAGTCGCAATCCACGCTCCGTGGCGTTACCTCTGCTCCACGTCACTTGTCCACAATAACCAAACTATATTACGTGAAACACCAACAATATTACATATTACAATATTACAGAGCCGAATAACACAAGATTATGAATAACATATACAATTCACTACATGATATTCCAAAATCCCACCAAAGACTCCTGCATTTGTTGTTATGAGATTGAACCGTACAATACAGATACGATACGATACATTGAGTTATACAAAAAGGAGATAACATTAATTGAGAACAATGTTAAGATTGTGTAGTCTGTTTTAAAACTTAAGACATTAACACGGGCATAGCTGCGAGCAAAATCGAGTATTTATACCCTCAATTTAATGTGTAAGTCTGGTAGTAGTTAAAAATATATATGAAACAGGGAAGTTATTTACGATATCCATGAAATATTACTCGGAGTTTGTGCAAGTGAATTGTATGAGTTATGTGTATATATAATGCAAGTGTGAAAACTATACAGCACACTCGGACATGCCTCAGCATGCACTTAACTTGAGGTGAGTTAAGTTCAAACCATCAAATTCAACAACTTGGAAAAACTAGGGTATATTACTTACGCGAATAAAAAAAAAGTATGACAAAATATTAATTGTAACAGTGACATTTCTATACATCTTTCATTATTATTATCACTTGACTGGCATTGCCTTGAGCCTTCAAATCAGGAATGTTATGAAGGCGTTTTTTTTTTTCATTCTTGCTTGTCTTATTTTTTATATATAGGCATATATAAATTTCAATTTATTATTTACAATTAAATAATTTTGCCCGTATTG
>MU161786.1:1885-20860 GCA_015888305.1 Antheraea pernyi
CTAACAACACCAGGGGAGTCGCAAGTGCGTTGCCAGCCTATGTTTGTGAGGTGTGAAGAGGGGGAAGGAGTGGGGATGGAGGGGAGGGGGGGCCTCCGATGCTGTCACTGACCGAACGAAACGCAACAATGTAAGCACTGTTGCTTCACGTCGGTTTTCTGTGAGAGGGTGGTACTATCCGGAGCGAGCCGACCCATTCATGCTGAAAACAGTAATGATTCAGCGTCGCTTTACCACCTACAAATTCCCGTAACAATGTTTCGTTAGTACATCTGTGCGAAGCCGGGGCAGGTAGCTAGGTAATAAAATAAGAAAGAACACTAGCCTTACAGTAGTCGCATGATGTATAACGTCCGACATGTTATCCTACTATGAAATTGAGATGAAATAATATGTACAAGCCAATTTATTGGACGAATATATTCTAACCAAGAAAATATATGTAGAGGCGCGTGTTTGATCGCGCCAGTTTAATTCTAGTCGTCGTAAATACGCAATAGTAACTTAAATCCTGAAAAAATGAATCGGGTATGATTGGAAATAGTTTTTTTATAGAATTATTATATTTTTACAATCGTGGAAACTTTTTAAATTACGATGTACGTAAATTATGAATACGACCTCAAATTAAAAAAAAGCTCGGCACTAAAATATTTGTTTGAATAATTCTATATGTACTTACTCTTTTTTTTTAAGAATGAAGAATTTTGTCACTTGGTCTGATTACGCTATTGGCCTAGCAAGGCATTAACAGCTTTACCGGATTACTAAGGCGAGCGCTTAAGGCTCTCAACCACTCAGCTGATTTTATTTTAACAGCTTTTTTTTTTTTTTCGAACTGACTATGCTATTGACCTGGCAAGGTCTTTACAGCTTCACCGGACTACTAAGGTTGGCGCTTAAGGCACACAACCGATTTTGGGTTTTGGGTAACATACACAAGGGTGCACGCACACCTCGGCTTGGATGCTACCGAAAAAAGACGCGTCTGTCCTAGCTAACTATTCTAAGCTATTCATACATATATACATTTGTGAACCATACAATGAAAATTGCATGGTTCACCAATGAATACGTGTATATCGGAAATGTATTTTAACAGCTATTAAACTTTAGATTTTATACACAATGCTGTATAGATGTAGATGAGTGCATAGCTGTTCTCTCCGTTACGGCGCGCTCATAGGTCAAGTCATATAGCGCACGCTTATTGGTTAATTGAAATAGTGCACGCTCATTGGTCAAGTCAAATAGCGCGCACTCATTGGTGAAATTTAATGATGTGTACTCATTTTGGTCAAATAAAATAGTGTGCACTCATTGGTGAAATTTAATGATGCGTGCTCATTGGTCAAATAAAATAGTGTGCACTCATTGGTGAAATTTAATGATGCGTGCTCATTGGTCAAATAAAATAGTGTGCACTCATTGGTGAAATTTAATGATGCGTGCTCATTGGTCAAATAAAATAGTGTGCACTCATTGGTGAAATTTAATGATGCGTGCTCATTGGTCAAATAAAATAGTGTGCACTCATTGGTGAAATTTAATGATGCGTGCTCATTGGTCAAATAAAATAGTGTGCACTCATTGGTGAAATTTAATGATGCGTGCTCATTGGTCAAATAAAATAGTGTGCACTCATTGGTGAAATTTAATGATGCGTGCTCATTGGTCAAATAAAATAGTGTGCACTCATTGGTGAAATTTAATGATGCGTGCTCATTGGTCAAATAAAATAGTGTGCACTCATTGGTGAAATTTAATGATGCGTGCTCATTGGTCAAATAAAATAGTGTGCACTCATTGGTGAAATTTAATGATGCGTGCTCATTGGTCAAATAAAATAGTGTGCACTCATTGGTGAAATTTAATGATGCATACTCATTACATAAATAAAATAGCGCGCGCTGATTGGTCAAATCGGGAGTAGTCCGGTGAAGCTGTTAAGACCTTGCTAGGTCAATAGCGTAGTCAGTTCGAGAAAAAAAAAATGATCAAATCGGTTTCCTGTAACACATTTCCTTCCCTTTTCCAAAATCACACCCACAAAAAATATACAGCAACCGAGAGGAAAGATGTTACACATTAATAATACGTGCACACAGTGAGTGGGCGATGGTGGTGCGTCAGATCCGTTCGCACCGTGACTTCTCGGTGTACTTCAGCGAGGGTCGCGGCGTCGACTCCTGCTCCGAGTCCGGCTCCGAGCTGGACAGCCCACTACCCATTGACACCACTCTCAGGGTGGGGGAACGGGCACGATACCAGGTGACCATTTAATTAGTCAACGTGGGGTGGTAAGTTGCACTTAAGTGTAGTAGTAAGTGTGATTGTTTACTTTTAATGACGACGCGACTTAAGTACGAGAGAAAACTAGATAAGTAGATGGACTTTAAAACATTCAGATGACTTTATTAATCGCTGTTTTTTTACATAATGTCTCTTGTAGTCCGGTGAAGCTGTTAAGACCTTGCTAGGTCAATAGCGTAGTCAGTTCGAGAAAAAAAAAATTAACATAATGTCTCACGCGCACGAAGTCGCCGGCACAGCTAGTCACAATAAAAAAGTGCGTGTGTACTTATGTACACGCGTTAGAAGTTATACTTCTTTGGCGTAACAAGATAAAAATATTTTCAAAATTTTTATCATTCGCCTTATTCAACGTTTGTAGAAAAAACGACACTAAAAATAGGTATTTAATACATTGAAACAAAATGTTGACTATTGCTAACTTCAGGGTGTCGGTTTTTCGTGACGGTGTGCACGCGCATCATAAAAATCTACTCTCATCATTTTTCCCTAACGCGCCAAAAGAAGTATAACCTCAAGAATGAGCTTATTTCCAGTTTTATTTGTAGTAATCAGATATTGTTTGCAGACATTGGGCCAGTCCCAGAAAATCCCCTACGAGATACTCGAGACCAACGAGGCTGCTGCGGTATTTAAGACATATCTACATGAGGCTCAGGAGGAGCAGAGGAATTATGAGTGAGTTTTTTTATTATGCTGTATCACTTTCGATTAAGGCTTAGCATAAATTTCATTATTAAAATAGGTCGTTTTTCAGTGATTAAAAAACCATCACATACAGTTATTTTACGATGGTATTACGAACATTACAGTAATACATAATATTGTGCGCTCGTCTTGCTAGTCTGGTGAAGCTGTTAAGACTTAATTAAATCAATAGCATAGTCAGTTCGAAAAAATAAATAAAAAAATCTATTATATTTTGTTAAAACGACATAGTTTGCAAAATGGTTATGTTTCACCTGACTTGATTTGTCAGTTTTGTAGGCGGGTTACAAGGTATGCACTTAAGTCCACAAAATTATGTTTTTTTATTGATTTATTATGTACATGTAAGTGATTTTTACGATACGAGTTTTGTAACACGTTATAAGACACTTATTAAATCTTATCTTGTATGAGAATAAACCTATAATTAAATAAATAAAACCATTTGGAATGTTTTATTTAAATGTGCAATTAATTATACCTGAAACTTCGGAAAATATAACTAGCAGATATTATTACTAAATTTCTGAATCGATTTCGATATAAAGTTGGCAAAAATGTAGATTCATTATGTACTCAGTATTATGGGTGCTGAGAAAGGGGCGGCTGGTACTTACTACATGGCCTGGGGCCTAGGGCGGTCAAGACTGCAAATCCGTCACTGGTTATAAGACATTATTTGAGAAACAGGAGGCAGAGTGTCTGTGATTTTACAGTTTGTATTTATAATTAATTTTTGCTGTGTATATATGTATAATTATTATCTTTGTTTATTGTATATATTTGTATTGAAGTCTGTATATATGTTGGTGGCGCAGTGCGTTCTCGACGCCACTGAGGGGGATGTTCTATTCTATGATTAGTGGACTGTGTTTTGCGGGGATGCTAGTTTGATACTCAACTATTGTGATCAGATGTGATGGAGACAGGACTAGGAAGGAAACTTGGCACATACCTTGTGGCGCTGCGGTTTCCACGTGGCTAGCCGGCTAGGACACTAGATTACAGATTCAGAGAATCTCACTATACTATACTATACTATATGCGGAGCGATGCGTTTTCTTACTAACTCGACCAGGGGCAAAAATTAAACTGTTTCTGCATGCGGCGCGGTAAGGACTATAGTGATCGTCGCGCTGCGAGTCTTGTATGCATGTATGTGCCACAGGAAGGGGTAATTAAGTAGGGATGGAAAGTATCGCGATCTGATCACCATATTGCATTAGATTTAAAATATATAAAGCGGGGCAACCATATGTTTTATCGTGTATGTACTAATATTTATTTTATTATTTATTATGTATATATTTGACCTCTGTATATGCACTACCTACAAAACTATTTGATTGACAACGATACCGCTGTTTAGCTGGAAGAAAATGCTTTATAGCATTAAGCTCGCCAGTGTACAAACAAAAAGTGTAATAAAGTATTCATTCATTCATGTTTTATACTGCTTTCATGTGTTCAGTGATTGCATTTATTATTGAACGGTAATATACATTTTTTGATTATATTTTATCAGATGGTGTCAACAGTTCAAACGGCTTCTAGAGGAAACCGGTTATGTGACACCGGGGAAGCAGCTGTCCGAAGTGAGGGTCCTGCTGTGCATTTTGTTTGAACGGTAATACATTTTTTGATTATATTTTATCAGATGGTGTCAACAGTTCAAACGGCTTCTAGAGGAAACCGGTTATGTGACACCGGGGAAGCAGCTGTCCGAAGTGAGGGTCCTGCTGATGGGCAGGGAGTGCTACGAGGCGCTCACCGACGAGCAACAGCAGAGAGTCTACGACCAGCATCAGAGGCAAATACAGAGGCGAGCGAAGCATAACTTTCAGGTACACATATACGAACCTACTTTTATAACTCAATGGTATATTTATACTGTTAAATGCATGTGTAATTAATGCCCTTTTGTACATCCAAACACAAATGTGGATAGAAATTTCCAAGATTAAAAAAAAAAATATTTCGATCTGACTACACTATTGACCTTTTTTTTTACGTGGGAAAATCCCTTATGGATACGCCACCCTCCCGGGGAGAGAGTGGGTTATGTCCGAATCGCACGGACTAAAACCCCACGGTGTACGTCTGCCGCTATAGTTGGGTTAGGTTAGGTTAGTTAGTTAGGTTTCCTCATTGCACACGTCCGGCGGACGAGGGGGGAGCAGCCGGTGTGTGCCCGGTCTGCTCCTCTATAGGTAGGAGTCCGGCGGTCACCTTCCGCCGGGCGGACCGTGGTGGCGGCTCTACAAGGTTGATTAGCTTGTTCGATCCCTTGCCGCCCCCACAAAACGGTCTGTCGGTACACCGTGGGGTTTAGTCTGTGCGAGTCAGACATAACCCACCCTCTCCCCCGGGAGGGTGGCGTACCCATAAGGGATTTCCCCACGATAAAAAAAAAAGTTAGGTTAGTTAGACACGAGATCTCTATAGATTTCATAGTGCCACCCCAGCGGTTGGCTCAGCAGCGAAAGCGCCGCCGCCGGGCCCCGTCTTGTTAGGAGACAACCGTGTACACACCGGTCGTCTCCTCCGTCCGCCGGACCTGTGCAATGGGAAGATGGGCCTCCGACCCATCCTCCCTAGGTCCGGGTATACTACACTATTGACCTAGCAAGGTCTTAACAGCTTCACCGGACTACTAAGGCGAGCGCTTGAGGCACTCAGTCGATTTTATTTGCCAACTCGCTCAAGGGTAAAATTTCCAAGAAAACAATCTTTACAGTATGTAGTATAATATCTTTATGTTCTTTACATAGTATAAAATGAGAGCGCTTCCGCTGTCCGTTCCCATGGGTCTTTTAAACTATTCAATGGATATTAATACAGTTTTCAGCAATAGATTGAATGATTCAAGAGGAAAGTTTAGGCGTTCAAATCTATACAAGAAAATGATTTGGTGTAGCCTTTTCGATGAACCATTACAAAGTTAATAAACTCAAAAGAACAAGCTTTCCCATGTTAATCATACGGGAATTTGTAATTTACCATGCGGCATATCTCAATATAAGTATTAAGGGCTGTGTGGCTTTCACAGGATTTTTTTTTCATCATTTCCAACAATACTTTCGATATATTTAAGAGAGTCTAAAATAGTCGATTTTTTAAAATCAGTCTTATATACATACACTAGCGGGCCCGGAGGACGTTGTCTTGCCCTGATAATAAAAAAAAACCTTAACAAATTTTATACCTAAACCATCCTCATGGACTACTTTGTCTACTGGTGAATACAGCATCAAATTCATGTCAGTACTTTTTGAGTTTATCGCGAACAGACAGACAGACAGACGCGGTAGGGGGCTTTGTTTTATACTATGTAATGTTATATAATATTATAATACAGAAAAACCCGGAAAATTCAAAGATTTGTAATGTGAGGTCCTAACAAACAAATTGTTATGCGCTTAAAACGCAAACACTGCCTAAACCTTACGAGATAGATCAAATTAATGTTCTACGGAATTGTATATCTTAAAAAGATCGATAAAAAAATCCGCGATGGTACATATCTTTTTTTTTTTTATCGAACTGACTATGCTATTGACCTAGCTATTAACAGCTTCACCGGACTACTGGTACATATTTATCTCTAAAGAATGTCCCACTGTTACCATTTTTATCTTTTTTACAAAATAATTATTCGTTATTTACCAATCTATTTCATACAATACAGTATTATTCCTTATCGATTTAAAAACATTACATACGTTGTACTTGCCATGTAGATCGAAACTGGCCTTAACAGTATTTCATTAAAATGGATATCTAATGTACACCATAGTAAAATATAAAATCAAAGATGGAAACATCTAGAAAGCATTCAAATTAGATTTATTATACCAATAACGTTTTAAATAGAAAATGGATGTTTCAAGGCGCCTATTTTTATTAGTACTGGTTTGTTTATTTACTGAATGATAAGGTTTCAAAGGATGTGTCACTCAGAAGTACTCACTCAGATCTCAATAGTAGTCACTCAAAACGCTGAAGTACTCACTCAGAACTCAGAAATAGTCACTCAGAACTCGGAAGTACTCACTCAGAACTCGGTAGTACTCAGAAGTACTCACTCAGAAGTACTCACTCAGAACTCGGAACTAGTCACCATGTTGCTCTATCAGTTACTATAAGATTATTGGTGATGTTTATTGAGGCTTATAGACGGTTCCAGATATATCTTCAGTGTCCGTAAATAACGTATTCTCTAGTCGTGAAAATGTTTAAAAAATAGAGTTGTGATTTAAATTCGCGAGAGATAAAATTTACTTATTTTGTGTCTGTGTTCGTTTTTTATTAAACAAAAACATTTAGTTATATTAAAATACATATGTGATACAGGAGTTGCTGTTGGAACATGCCGACTTGTTCTACCACTTTAAAAGCATATCACCAACGGGTACAATCACTCAGGAGGACATTAAAGAGATCACCGACGTGCTTCAGGATGATTTTAGGTATGCTTTATTATGTTACGAATAGGTTCATTGTAGTTCTAGATAAATAGTATTCCTGGCGGATTTTACTCAGTTTGTTTTGATTTATTTAATACCTGGTGGCTTACTCTTGACGCTTTCGAGTTCTAAATCGAATCGAGTATCAGTCGATTTCATGCTATTTCGTACTCTTGAAATCAACACTAGCGCATAATCGTACTGTGGTTCAAATAGGAACTAACTTGGATCGACTTCGTCGTTAGGATCGAAAAATTGGTACTCTTCACACAATCTGACAGCTGTGGATCGAGTCGTTCAATCGAATATAGATGTCAAAATAGACGATTGACAAAAAGGTACTTTGTTAGGATCGAGTGAGATTATTTTAATGTTTTATTGTGATATTTATTTAAAAATCTACATTATTATCGTTCACTTTGCAATACCAAACCAAATAAACACACATGCGTGAAGATATTTGCTAAATATAAGTCGATATAACAACTAGATTATTAAAATTGAAATTCTCAAGGATTTCGAGGACATTATTGAATATCGAAGAAACTCTAAGTGTTCATAAATGTATTATACCCTACATGGATAAATCTGCAACATGATGATATTTCTATTAATAACAAGGTGAGTTGTAACATTTCAGTTTTCACATAAGATGTAGGTATATTTGTTTGCATCTCTTCAATTTCTTTAATTAAGCCAATAAGCTGTATCTAAATCTCTCAGTGGTACTATAAAGGCATAAAAGGCCGGCCACAAATGTGAGTATATGTAATTTGATAAAAAAGTACATGAGGAATAGGATTGTAATTTACAGATTTTGTTTGCATCATTATTTTATGCTACTAAGATAAGACTAGAATCATAAACAACAAGGCCATTTTATAACTCAAAAGAATGTTTAGAAAGCGGACTAACTATAAAATATTTATAAAGTTACCTTTATCTCATGGATCAAGATTTATATATAAAAAATAATATAGGTTATATGGGTATAGGTTAAGTGATGGAAATAATTAACAATGGTTTTATATAAATCTTATGTTACTAAGCTTTACTCTTAAGTTGAGTTGTTGTGAGCTCTCGTTTGTTTGATTACCATACCAAGTTTAGTTTGGTCTTCAAGTGGCTAATATCTGTATGTGTACCATAATGTATGCCAAATTTAAATTTATTTCATAGAAATTAAGTTTTTTATTTGTAACATGAATAGTTTTCTAATATAAGTTAGATATGTGTCACCCTGGTTATTTAACAATTAACAAGGCATTCAATAAAGGGTTATTAAATACAATTGATAAGTAGAAAAATGTACTATTGTTAATTCAAGATTATTGAAAAATTCTAACATCATACTAATAAATAACAATACATTGTTTTTTTAGATGATCCTGGTACCATCCTAAGAAGAATAAAAAAATACACTTATAGTAAATACACGAGTTGGATCTCTTAAAAAGGACAAAATCTTGTAAAGGATTATAACCAAATTGTTCTATGAGACATTGTGGTACAAGTAAAATTCCTGAAGGTTATTTAACTCATCATAGTGTCCAGTAACATTAGTGAATAGTAAATATATGCTGTGTTTTTTTTAAATTGTGCTTTATTATGTTACGAATAAGTTCATTGTAGTTCTAGATATATAGTATTCCTGGCGGATTTTACTCAGTTTGTTTTGATTTATTTAATACCTGCTTCTTTACACGACGACGAGGAAGGTTATAGGCTATGTATCATCACGCTAAGAATAATAGGAGCGGAGCACCGATGAAGAATATTTCAAAATCGGGGTCTTTTCCTCTCGCAGAGTTTGCTCTGCGTGTTAGCGTTAGCCGAAAGTAACTATTCCACGCGAACGAAGTCGCGGGCAGAGGCTAGTACCTAATACTTTTAAAATGTCTTCAATACAAACCTTTCTCAGTTTTTAATGTAATTCTTTCTTTTAACATTGTATTAAAATTTGAAATTTTTAAATGAAATTCACTTCCATAAATCTTGTTTTTTTTTTATCTCAAGGTACAAGATGTTGGATCGTATGGAGCAGGATCGTAAGCTGATGCTGTTCCAGCACCTCGGGTTTGTGCACTGTCCCATGAGGGAGCACTGTCCGGCTGGTTCCAACTGTCTTGACGTCACGCTGCCTGTTATACTCAACACTCGAGTCGGGTAAGAATTTTCTATAAAGTACTAGCCGTTCAGGCTAGAATCGGTAGAAATTATTCTAATGCACAACAGTACATTATTCGTCCTTGGTTTAATATATCCACTACCTTCTATATTTCCTCCCCCCAAACCTACTCACTGCTACGTACCTCAGTCGGAGTTTTGAATTACAACGGCATACGTCTCGGTGTTTGAGAAATCTATAGATATAATAAGAATATAGATCTAACTTGTCCCTACCTTTTAGATTTATGTGAGAAAAAATGTTGCAGGGGTCTCGGAATAAGTAATAAAATGCATATCGATCATTTTTACAAATGTCTGCCTGTCTGTCTGTCTGTTTGTTTGGACACGCATCACTGCTAAAATACCGCGTTCACGATAAAACCTCTCCTCGAGTAACGTTTAGTGTTGGTTTCATTAAAATCGGTTCACTCTTTCAAAAGTTATTGTAATTTTAATGACGACGCGACTTAACAAGAAAAAAATAGATACATACAAACAGACAGACAGACGTTTCTGAATATTATTGAAATGTATTTTATTACATATTCCTAGACACCGGCAACAATTTCTTTCACAAAAATAAAAAAAGTGCAGACACGTTAGACATATTCTTATTATGTATATAAATATACATTTCCTGATAATTTTATTTTTATGTAAGGACGAAGTGTGTGTTTGTACAAAGAAGTGAAACAAAAACAATCAGAATTTGTTAGTATGTTTTGCGCGATCAAACGGTTTTTTTTTTCGAACTGACTACGGTATTGACCAAGCAAGTTTTAACAGCTTCACCGGACTACTAAGGCCAGCGCTTAAGGCACTCAGCCGAATTTATTTTGACAACTAGCTTAAGGGTGCACGGCACACCTCGGTTTTGGCTGTTGCCTGATACATGCAATTCGCGACCTATGTGAGCTAATTTAAGCTAACTATTCATACATATATGAGTTGTTGAAACATATGCGATCAAACGGAAAATGTGTAATCTGTATGGATTTGTTATACGATAACAATGACTATGGGTGTGTTTACAGGTCTTTGACGTCGACGAGTGAATCCCAGTGCCTCGGGGGTCCCCCCGCGGCGCCGTGGGCCCTCACCACAGACACCAATCAGATAAATATCATTATACTGGGCGTGAGTTATTCTTCTTTACATTAAATATGTTTTTTAATCAAAAGTTCGAGTCTTAATCAAGTAATTTAACAGCATATAACATTTAAGTCATATAGGCGACGTAAGCTATCGAGCCGACTGACCTGCCCTCGTTTTCTCTAAGCGACTGCGCGTGGGCGAGTGGCCGGTATGCAATAATGACATATAAATACATAAGACATTAAAACGATACTAGGCCGAGAGAGACGGGTGAACGAGTACGTGTTTAAATGTATTTTGTTACTGGCAAGTCAGTTTAGATTACAAACAGTGACGGACAGACGGACAACAACACCAAAGTTGTCGATGTTCATTTTAATTACGATTGCAATGTATGCTACATCACAGAGTGCGTTATATAAATAGAGGTCGCACTAGTTCTTTCCAATCAGCGCCTCTATAATACTACTTTCGAACTAATATCTGTTTGTTATAAATGTACATTTATAGCTATGTATGTATGCATACATCGGTACAGCGTAAATCGTATACAAGTTTTTGGTCATTTTTATTTGTAATGAATATATTCATCGTAAGGCAAATCTAAATCCAAGTATGCATATGCAGGATTCAATGTTTATAAGTGGATCCGGAGATAGATAAAATTGTTTGTAGGCGGCAAGAAAATTTAAGGGAGCACACTCTCATAACATATACGTAAACAAAGAGAATGAAAATAAATATTTGAAAGTTGTCAGTTTGAAATGTCAAAATTTTGTTATCAAACTTGCCAAAAAAAATATATAACAGTGCCATCTAGTAAGTTGATTGATAACCAAAACTAGACGAGCCTTTTCCACACAAATCCGATTCTGAGGAGTGAAAATAGCCTGTGCTGCGTCACGCTTTTGCTTGTTTTCGTCATTGGAAGATGAAAAAATCCACAGGCATACATACATGTAGTTTGAGCCATTGAATCAGTTGTATAGTTGTGTCTAAATTCCATTTACCTGTATTAGCTATTTTCAAAACAAAAGTTAGTTCTTAAGTTAGTAAAACACAAGATCAAAACAAACTGCGCACAGAACTGGAGAACGAGTTGACGAATAATAACAGTCGAGTGCAGTGAAGCGGGGTGGTGGGTAATCGGGCTAGCAAACAAACCGTATTTCTATTGAGTCTCTCGCCACTGTGCTCGAGCTAGCACTCGTTCGAACACTCGTCATAATGTTCATATGGGGCCATTCAAGAATTACGTATGCCCTGATGGGGGGCGAGGAGGTCTTTGATTTGCTTATTTTTGATGACATAGGGGAGGGGGTGGTCAGAAATTACAAAATTCTGCTTACGTAATACTTGAACGGCCCCCAAGCACCGAGCACTCGGCCGAGATCACTGTCTCGCTACTGTACTCCTTATGTGTAATTAAGGCATAACGCGACTGCACTTAATCTCCGGGTCGCTATTACGACACCACATATTAAAGTAATGTTCGTTTGTTGTTAAGGTGGAAGGTGTGGCGGGTGAGTTCGGGAAGAGGTTAGTGGCGGGCTGCGACGGGGAGCGCCGCGTGCTGGTCGGGGGGAGGCCGTGGCGCGTCGACCATCGACTACGCACCGACGACTTCACCACGCACTCCATAGACATCGACCACTTCGCTCCCAACGGTTACTATAAACGCTCCTCTTTTATGTATATACCACATGAAAGGTTAAATACTTGCAGTATTCTACGACATGATACTTCATGGTCACATTTCACATATAAAATGATAATATCAAAACAAATACCAATAAACAACAAAGAGATCCTAATAATTTGAAAAGTATGGATACAAACAGACCTAATAAATCTAAGTTGACTGACCGGTGACAAAACCTGCTGGGTGCGACCCGGAGTTAGTAACCTTCTTTAATAAAACTGACAATATACCCTTTTATTTCAACCTTCGAATAATTGTCGTTTCTTAGTTTGGCGTTGATCCCACGTTTTTTCACTCTTCATTTTTACTCAGCACGACGGTCACTGACACTGCTTTGAAAAAGACACGTATGGGATTGCATATATAATGGATGCGAAAAAATATTGTCAAAATGTCATGTACTGGAGACTTTATATTTTATTCATAATCTTGTGTTATTTGACTCTATATTTCGTAATATTGGTGTTGTTTTACGTAATATAGTTTGGTTGTTATGCACAAGCGAAGTGGGTCGGAAATAATATCACGGAGCATGGATTCTGAGATGCCACAAAAACTCCCTAGAAAGTTCTAACAAGATGGCCACCATCTTGTTAGTTTATTGAAATATCATTATCTACTCGACAATGGCAGTAATAATGTACTAGAAGATTGATTGTCAAAGAAAAATATAAGTTTATTTTTAACTGTCAGTTTTTTGTTAATTTTCTACCGTCCTGTCCATTCAGGTTACTTCTGCGTATATCAAGATCAAGAATCGTTCGAATACATCAGAGGTTGTGCCGAGAAGACGCTGTTATCCAGTTTGGAACAAGAGGATAAACTACCATTCCAGGTATTTTTTTTTTTTGGAAAGGTAACTGATATTAGTTCATACATGCTTTAAGTTAATTTGTGAACAATACCAAACTGATAAGAAACATTTTGCTGGTTACTGAAGTTGGATACCATACTTTTAAGCGATTTCGTATACTCAATTTTAATTTTTTTTTACACTTTATCATTTACTAGGTGTACTAAAAAATTATACAAAATCATCCCCTTTATAATATATGACAATGTGTTAAAATATAATGACAACTGAACATCTATTCTGTCAATATTTTTGATGAACCCTCTACTGTTTTGTGTCTCAGTCACTCACTCGCACACTCGATTATTTTATAAGGAGATTGTCTAACGCATTTTTTTTTAAACATATTCCTCATACAAACCATGTCCTGATAATTAAAAATACAATAACATAAAAAAGTGTGTGTGTACTCATGTACACGCGTTAGAAGTTATACTTAATAAGCGTAACAAGATAAAAATCTTTTCAAAAGTGTTATCTTTCGCCTTATTCTACGTTTGTAGTAAAAACGACATTAACAATAGGAAAAAGGTATTTAATACATTCAAAGTTTTAATATTACAAAATTAGCAACCCACAAAGGTGCAGAAATATAGGGAGTTCAACGCTAGTAAATATCATTATTACTGAAAATACACTTCAGATAAACATATATTGAAGGAAAAAAAGTTTTTTTTTTTTAAGGCATAGATGGCAAACGAACAGGTGGGTCACCTGATGTTAAGTGATCAACACCGTCCATGGACACTAAAAACACTAGAGGAGTTGCAAGTGCGTTGCCACCCTTTGGGGG
Source organism: Antheraea pernyi (assembly GCA_015888305.1). Lineage (NCBI taxonomy): Eukaryota > Metazoa > Arthropoda > Insecta > Lepidoptera > Saturniidae > Antheraea > Antheraea pernyi. The sequence goes on from MU161786.1 coordinate 15,985, forward strand.
AAGGGTTAGGGGAGGGAGAGGAGGAGAGGGGAGGGGAGGTGGGTCTCCGGCGCTCTCACTGACCGAACGAAACGCCACAATGCAAGCACTGTTACTTCACGTCGGTTTTCTGTGAGAGGGTGTTAGTACCCCGGCCGAGCCGACCCATTCACGCTGAAACCAGTAATAGTTTCAGCGTGGCTCTACCCCCAGTAAAACACCAGTGTTGACTTCAACAGTTTAAATAAAACTTGTATATTAGGATATCTTGATTTAAGAATATCCAGTGTTTTTTGGAAACATGGACACTTTTAGTCTGAAAATAAAAGAATATGATGACATTCATCGAACTAGTCATTAAGTGTGAAGGAAATTGTTCTCTAAAGTTCCATAACAAATATGTTCAATATCATAGATTTTGTTCAATGTATATGGTGAATGTATGAACAGGGCCTACCACTGGTGGTGATGTTTGTACAAGACGAAGGTATGGACAAGAAGGAGGTGACGAGGCTGCAGGAGGAAGGACAAAACCTCGCCGACAAGTTAGTATTTTGTTCACAAAATTTATTTTATCCATATCTGTTTAGCCGTTTAGGAGGAGTTCAGTTACATACACACGTACAGAAGAATTATATATAGTATAAAAACAGGATGTGTCGTAAAGACACTTGATAGAAGTGAAACTTTTGTATTACAGGGAAACATTTTTATTAAAATTCAACATGACGCGATGTTCGCAGGCGGTCACCCATCCTAGTACTGACCGCGCCCGATGTTGCATAACTTCGATGATCGGACGAGAACCGGTGTTTTCAAAACTCTTCACGACACAGTGTTTAACCCCCATCACTTTTTGTTAGACAAAATGACTGTCGATCAGGATTTCAAAGCATTTTCATCAATGATATTATAACTGAAAAGCTGAAACTAGATACGTCATAAGCACTTCGACAGCGCCTTGTTAAAAGTTGGCTAGCTAGCTTACTTTTGACGGCTGCCCCGTCAATCCTCCCGTATCTAAGCAACATATAACTATTTCCTTTTCACCACCGACATTGAGAATATGCTATCTTACTTCCACATGTTATCGTAAGGCAGTGTGGCGTTACGATATTACTCTACTTATTTGTGCGTTATCGTGCCATTTGTTCTGTCAGAATAGCATATAGGTAACGTATCTACAGGTTTTTAGTTATAAGTTATAAATATAATTTATTCTCATAAGAAGTTGCAATTCAAATATTGCTTTATTACAGTTTACATTGTTCGTACATGGAGGCTTCGGTAAACGAGCTGGGCACTGAGGCTCTAACGTCAGATGCTGTACAGGAGCTGATCCGAGCGAACCGGGAGAAGGCGAGCTATGCACATCTTTACCGTGACGTCATCGTGTGTTTCGATTCCGACATACGGTGAGTTGATTTTTTTTGGCAAACCATCTTCCAGATTATTACCGACATTGTCGAGTAGGTAATAATAATACAATGTTTCATCAAGATGGTGGCCCTCTTGTTGGTACTTTCCAGGGAGTTTTTGTGGCGTCTCAAAATTCATGCTCTGTGGTATTATTTCCCATCCACTTCACTTAAGCACAGTAATCGAACTATTTTACTTAAAATGCTATCAATATTACAAAATGTAGAGTAAAATAAAAGTCAGTATATGATAGACTAAGATCCCGCCAAAATATTCGGTCGATTAATTACGAATATAATTTTCTCGAACCTAAATGCATTCAGTATCAGCTGACCAGCGAATTGTAGGGATAAAATATGATAGGTAATCATCATCTTCTTACCCTTATGCCACCTAAGTAGGGTCGTCACAACATGTTTAACTTTTCCACTCTCACCTATCAGATGTCACTTCAGTATTCACACTTTTTACACACATATCATTTCTCACACACGTCATCCATACCTTTTTCGTTTTCACATAAGCCATCCATACCTTTTTCGTTTATACACTAGCCATCCATGCCTTTTTCGTTTTCACACAAGCCATCCATACTTTTTTCGTTTTCACACAAGCCATCCATACTTTTTCGTTTTCACACAAGCCATCCATACCTTTTTCGTTTTCACACAAGCCATCCATACTTTTTTCGTTTTCACACAAGCCATCCATACCTTTTTCGGTCTTCCTCTACTCTTATATCCATCGACCATCATACTCAAAGCTTTTCTAGTTACATGGTCTTCATCTCTCCTCATGACATGCCCATACCATGCTAACACCTTACTATTCCTTAACTTCTCTGTCACTGGTGCATTATCAAACTTCCCTTGATATATTCATTCCTAATCTTATCCATTCTATTATTTATTTTTATTTATTTATTTATTATTATTTTTTTTTCTCGATCTGACCACGTCTTTGACCTAGCAAGGTCTTAACAGTTTCACCGGACTACATTCTAGTTACACCACACATCCACCTTAACATTCGCATCTCTGCCACATGTAGCTTTCTCTCATCCGTCTCTTTCGTTGCATAGCACTCAGATGGGTACAAAAAAAAATGCCTAAAATATTATAGGTAGTGTAAATGTTAATGCTAAATACTAATTTTATGTGAAATGTTTTTATTTATATTTATTATAATATAACTTGTATTATGTGAATTTAGTGCTAGTGTCCTTGTGCGATATACAACGATGATTTTCGGGTAACTAACGTACCACGTGATTTATATTATTACCATTTACATAACTAAGTGATGTGCGAAATGTTCTGTCCAAGGTTATTTCTGTCTTTATTAATTGCATCTCAATAACGTAAGGGTATGGCTGTTTTACTGAATTTCTTCTACTTTACAATCGTATAAAATATCTACGTATAACCAACATCACAGCTTATTTAATTTTAAACCGAAGTTAGGATAGTGGTTAGCGTGTTCGAGCACCGCGTCTATCCACGTAGGTTCGTGTCCTTGCGAATGAGTCGTAGATTTTTGATACAGGAAAACGTGGTGAAGAAACCATAGCATGATAGTTGAGATTTTTCCCAGCTCTCCTAGCTAGTTAATCACTCTCAAGTTGAAGGTCTGCACTAGCACTAAGTCTGAAACTAAACAATTGTTGGTTTGTTCCGGTATTTTAGAATTTAGTCCAAGTTTAGTGTGAAGTTTATTAGACCATGGTATCTTTTAACATTAGGTGAGATTCTGGTCAAAGGTAACCTAAACTGTGTAATAAATAATAAGCCTGTTATGACATTTACAGGATAATGGTATGCATGTTCTGCGACGACCCATACTCCCCGGAGAGGGTGCTGAGCCCTTTACTACTGCACAGGAGTTGTTTCCTCACCGGTGACCGGTCTATCGTCATTGAGACCTTCCTCGGTGACTCCAAGAGGAAAGTAGAGGTCAGCATACTGGTTAATTTCTTTTCAATCGGACTTTAATCTCTTATAGCATTTTAAAAAATCTCTAACCATTTGAAGTTGTTTACCAATCTAAGATAATTCTTAAAAATTGCAGTGTCACTTAAGGTCGACTAACATAGTCACGGGTTGCAATGATTAATTACCTAATAACACCGGAAAACCAACTTCAAAAAGGTCTATATATTCACTTGTTACTTCTGTTATATTCCAATGAATGTAACTGTAATTGAAAACATTTGTCAAAGATATTTGTTATTAGTAGTCCTTTATTTTCTCTTTTATATGTTACGATTTATCCGAAAATATAAAGTTTCTTATTCTTATTCAATTATTTGAGTAGGTATCCAAAATATAAAGATCTCGTGTCACAGTGTTTGTGGTTGAACTCCTCCGAAATGTGGACCAATTTTTAGGAAATTTTAAATGTATATTTGGTAGGTATGAGAATAGGTCGTAAAGTATATTTTATGCCTTTAGGTGATTAGAGTGTCCCTATGCTGAATTTTTTGAAGTGAAACTTCTTTATGCGCATGAGGGTAAAATTTTTACATTTCGTCACGCAGGTATGCAACGGAAGTGACGTCATTTGCAGTAAACGCAGATTAAATAAATAAATAAACTTTTTATTCTTTTTTCTTGTTTGTATAAATATAAACAAGACTTATGAATTAGTTCGCCAAAGAAGTTTCACTTCTGACATGTGTACTTTGCTTTGTTATTTGCCATCAAATGATACCAAATACCCCAAATTTTCATTGCCTAACCCCACCCTCCCATTTGTTATTGGCAATTTTAGTATTTTTGTATGTACAATATCCAAATTATTTAACGGTCGTTCGTATTTCAAACAAAACGAAATTATTGATGTTGCCAAGTGACAGATAGCGCTCCGGCCCCATCATCGAAATTTCTTCTACACATGTGTAAGTCATTCACTAAAACAAACTGTGTTTGAGCGAGTCTATGAATTGTTTGGTTTCACAATTGCAAATGGCGGGAGTCGCTGTAATCGGATTCTAGGTACTTTTTAAAGATTTTTCGTGTTTGTTAATACAATTGGAACCGATTTAAGACAGACGAAGTTGCGCATTTCAGCTAGTTTATATGTCTCTTCCAGGTGATCATATCGAGTTTCCACGGCGCCAATCAGTTTAGGGAGGAATTGATTCACGGTTTCATACTCATATACTCGGCGAAGAGGAAAGCAAGCTTGGCTACGTTGAAGTGAGTACCACAGTTTTATAATATCCGATTTTTTTAAAAGTATCCTATATTTCTATTGAATCATATAATCGGCTTCTATAAGAAGTTTTATTAAAATTCATAAAAGAAAGACAGTTTTATTAAAATTCATAAAAGAAAGACAAGACTTTTTTTTTCGATATTACTATGCTATTAATCTAGCAAGGTCTTACAACAACAGCAACAGCTTCACCGGACTACTAAGGCCAGGGCTTAAGGCACTCAGCCGATTTTATTTGACAACTAGCTCAAGGGTGCGCCGC
>MU161787.1:9040-19330 GCA_015888305.1 Antheraea pernyi
GCCATTTTTTGTAAATAAAAAAAAGTATGTTCAAACCATGTTAAGATAGCTGTAATTTTAATAATATTTTATTTAGACATAAAAGAGAGTAAATTAAAAATAATATGTATAGAATAACTTAGCTATAGATATAGTGTAGCACAACACTGGCTGTATGATAAAGATAGCGATAATTGCGGAAGCGCCTGCTATAGACGCATGTACTGAAGATGCCGTTAGTCCTAAGTCATATGTCTACGTTTATCATTGTTTACGGTGAAATCTCAATACCATAATGGTTAATAAAATAAAATATGTATCTTCTTATATATAAAATTCTCGTGTCACAATGTTAGTAACCGTACTCCTCTGAAACGGATTGACCGATTTTTATGAAATTTCATATGCACATTCAGTAGGTCTGAGAATCGGCTACTATCTATATTTCATACCCCTGTGTGATAAGGGTTGTCCACCCCTAACATTATTTTTTTATTTTTTGGACATTTTTTTAAATTTTATTTTGTTATGAGGCATTAAAAATACATACATCCCTAAATTTTCACCCTTCTAACACTAGCACCTATTTCTTAATAGTTATTTTAGTAATTAATCGAGTTTCTTGCCGGTTCTTCTCGATGACTGGGCTGTTTTCCGAACCGGTAGTAGCTTTGACGTTCACGACTATTCACATCATTATTTAGGTCATTTGACCTGGATCCTCTCTTTAATGAGCCAACAAGAACTACGTCTCAGACTGCCTCTTGCATAGACAACATTTGTATCCCAGTAATAATACTACCGCCAATGGTTTCAAAATCAGTGAAAATGTTGTCTATGCAAGAGGCAGTCTGAGACGTAGTTCTTGTTGGCTCATTAAAGAGAGGATCCAGGTCAAATGACCTAAATAATGATGTGAATAGTCGTGAACGTCAAAGCTACTACCGGTTCGGAAAACAGCCCAGTCATCGAGAAGAACCGGCAAGAAACTCGATTAATTACTAAAATAACTATTAAGAAATAGGTGCTAGTGTTAGATGTTGAGCGGTATTTCTGTACGATATAAACACATGACTTCGGCTCAGCGACATGCTAGTAAGCGTGACCGAGCGTAGTGCGCTTGCGTCAGACTAGCAACGCTTAGTATACAATGATATAATTAAATCGCATTTTACTTATAATAAACTTTATAACAATGTATATAGTTCTTGTTTGGAGTGCCATAAATGTGAAAACTGGACTAATGGTAATAATTTCAATTTACGAATTATGAAATTTAAATAATTCATACTAAATATAATTGAATAATACAATAGTCATTTTTAAGTTTTTGTTATAAAATCTAACATCTAACTTACGTAACTATTACTGGTCTTATTAAGCCTGAGCGGCGGGAAGATTAATTCGTGGTTATTCTGGTATTAAAATCATGCGTATCTTTTACAAGAAATACATTTTTTTGATAACGACTTATATATTTCAAAGAGACGTTAATAATATTTTTATTAACAAGTTTATTAATCAGATCGTCGACTTTCGTACGGAACGGTACTTTAAGAATGCCTACACAAAAACTTTTGCCCATTTGCAGACTTCTATCTCTTGCATAACATAAACGGTGATACGACTAGTCCGTCATAACTTCATAATTGTCGATTACCACGTACTATTGAGCTGGTAGACTTATTCATCGACGCACAGCCAAAAAACTATTGCAATTTGTTACACTAATCACATATAGTGTCGATGCAGTCAGGAATGGCAATAAATACTTCGTAGATACTGTCACTATTTATTTGGGCAGAGCTTCGCCTTACAATACTTGTTAGATAATGTGTAGATATCACTGACATCTTGCCTTTTAAAGGCCCATCTATATAATCTTATTTGAAAAAAAAAACATATATTTAAATATCGTTGCCGAAAATATAAAAAGATGTTAGAATTGATAACTGTATGTTGTGAAATTCCCAACAAAAATAACAAGGTTTACTTATAAAATTCTTAAATTCCATTACCATTTTAAACTACAATTTATGTTAATTACATAATAATATAATTGATTTATTTCACATCTATTGGCACACCGAACAGTAATTATACTATACATTTTTACAGATTTAATAATTAATTGTCACTGCTAGGGTTGTCTACTTCGCTTACTTCCACAGCTTAATGTCTTATGGTATTTTGTTGTGTGGTACAGCAGCTGAGGTGGACACCATATTCCTATTACAAAAACGAGCAGTTCGAGCAATTTATAATATGAAGCCTCGCGAATCATTAAAGACTAAGTTTCAGGAATTCGGTATCTTAACTCTGCCCTCCCAATATATTCTTGATAATTTAATGTATGTCCGCAAAAACTTAGATATGTTGGATCTAGTAAAAGACCAGAATAATTTAAATACGAGAAACAGCAACAAATTGGTCATTCCATGCTTCAGGCTCACTAAGTCCAAAAACAGTTTTTTAGGTAATAGTGTTAGGTTTTATAATAAAGTCCCAAAACACATTACCGATTTGCCTGATAGTGAGTTCAAGAACCATGTCAAGCGGGTTTTAATATCTAAAGGCTATTATAGGGTGGATCAATACGTGAACGATTGTGACGTCTGGAAATGACGCCCCTCTCTGTGCATCCACTAATAATGAATGTAAATATTTATGTTAGGTACTGTAAAAATATATGACATGAAAAGATAAACCAGATCGAGTTTCTTGCCGGTTCTTCTCGATGACTGGGCTGTTTTCCGAACCGGTAGTAGCTTTGACGTTTATAAGCGTCTTCTCAGGGCCTAAATTGAATAAAGGATATTTTGATTTGATTTGAGTACCCCGGGCGAACCAACCCATTCATGCTGAAACCAGTAATAGCTGTAGCGTGGCTCTACTACCTACAATTTTATCGCTGCCTCGACATGTATAATTCCTTAGTGTGTTATTTTTATGTATCTTAGTAAATTTAGCCAGCGTTGGCAATATTTTTTTACAACTTAATACATACATCGTCTCTTGTCCTCCTTTCTGTAAATATAATTTGTTCTATAATAAATAAATGTTCCAGGAGAAATTCTTTAAATGCTCGTGAAAACCGTATGAGTATTTGTTAAGTAGTTAAGTATTAACAACCTGATAACAAATATGAACGAACTCGCGAAAGAGATAAGAAAACGTGAATAGAATGATATGTCGTAATAGATAGGAAGTTGTACATTAGGTTGCTTTATTAACCGACTATTTTTTTCTCGGTCCCGAAGCAAAATTTTGTTGGGTATATGTAAAAAATGCCTGAAAACTTGAGCCAGTAAGTACTCTAAGAACTCTCCCAGGGCGTAAGAGGACTTCCCGTATAAAATAACCTTTTTTTTTAAAGTGAATACTCCTTTTGGTTCGTTAAGCGGTATTTTTTTGGCATGAGATAGATTAGCGTACTCTAGTAAGCGTAACCGAACGTATTACGCTTGCTTGTATTGCGTCAGACTAGCGACGCATAGTATAGGGGCTGTTTATATCTAATATTGATATTTTGTTTTGAGATTGTACAGCATATCACGTTTGAATAATTAAATAAACTGTATAAAAATGTATATAATTATCGAAGGGCCAATAGTTGTGAAAATCAGAATAAAGTTAATAATTTAAATTTACAGATCATGAAATTCAATTAATTAAGATTATAATTGAGTTATAAATTTTAATAAGAACACAGTTATTCCATTATCTTAAGTTTTTACTTCTATCAAGAGTCATTACGACTGCCTCGCCTTTTTTCTTAAATTTTTATAACTCGGTGGTATTTTATGCTATTGTAGTGGTAATGCTGACACTCGCACATCAGGGACACGAGAAAACATAATAACCCCCTACACACTAAACTATCATATTCTTCGAACGCAGGAAAGACTCAGGATTGAGCGTTTTGCAATAGTGCTAACGCGACTTAATTGTTACTCACACCGGTGAGGCAGTACTAATCATTAAAGTTAAATTTTGTGGTAATTTCTTGTCATTTTGTTAAGGGCTAAACTTACAGGCAAAACGTTAATGAGACATTTTTGGGAAATGTAATTTTCTACACAGAAGTATTTTAAACTAAATCTTTATGATTCGTTAATTCTTTAAGTGCTGATGTTTAATTTTTAAAAGGTGTTGGTTATCTAGTTAGCAATCATGAAGCACGTGCAGACGTACTTGATAGTAAGACCATGATATATAACCTTTTTCGGCATATAATGATGGTGGACATCAATATGTTTGCATGTACAATGATATGCAGAGTTACCTATAACAAGAATTACTAAGCTGAAATAGGCTTGTGTTTTATGATGTCATATCATTTGCATAATGATCCACGAATAGCATTTCCGACCACAGAACATACTTTTTAGATGATCCTTGAACTTTTGGTGTCCATTAAATTGGTGATGTGTATAGGAAGTTTATCGTAAAATGTAATTTTGTAAAAAATCATCAATATAAAATTCAAACATTCAGCGCAAGATATAATTAACGGAGTTAATTTAAAAACGTTTAATGAAATCTCTTTAAATAGTTTAAAACGATGATAGGTAAGTGGATTTAGTACGGACGTCGTGTCAACGTGGTTTCAAAGCACTGCAATGGGTCAGAATTGTCTGTAAAGTTTTCTGTAAATCTGTAAATTGTCTGTTAAATCCATTCATGCTGAAACCATTAATAGTTTCAGCGTAGCTCTAACACCTCTAAACTTTAAACTTGTTAAAGGACGTATAAAATATATTAATTTCTTTGTTATGTTGGTAGAGCCACGCTGAAGCTATTACTGGTTTCAGCATGAATGGGTCGGCTCACCCGGGGTACTACCACCCGACACACAGAAACACCCACATGAAGTAACAGAAATTGCATTGTTCGAGATAATTAAAATAAATATTACATACACTACTGCTTGAATGTCACACAATATATACACAGATGTAAAGGAAAAAGTAGTTTCGTCATCCTTCCCTTTCGTCTCACTTTCTCTAATTACAATAACACTTAAATTATCTCTTTCACGCTATTTCATTCCTTATCTATTTATTCTTTCACTCTCATCATGCCCATCTATTCCCATTCAGTCTTACGTTCCAAATACTTTTTTACATCTACGTTTAATATTTTTAACATGATTAATGTTCCATACCTTACATGCCCTCTGAAATGAACTAGTCAAACTGTAGGTTAATTTTCCCCAGATATTACCCCCTACAACCTCACAAACTTTACTTCTTTATAATATTATAATAGTAATATGGATAATTAATAGTTTCTGCCCACAACTACGTACGCGTGGAATAGTTATTTTGGGCTAACACGCAGCGGAAAGTCTCAAAAGGAAAAAAAAAAACAGATTTTAAAACATTCTTCATTGTTGCTCCGCTGCTATTAGTCTTAGCGTGATGATATATAGCCTAAAACATTCACAAATAACGTGGCTTTCTATAGGTAATTTTGAAAATTGGTTTAGTACTTCCTGAGATTACCTTCTACAACGTCGCAACGTCACAAACTTTACCTCTTTATAATATTAGTATAGATTTACTTGCCTCTTATAAATACAATGACATGTAGCCTAGATCCTTCTTTGTACTCAATCCTCTATTCAACTGAAACCAAAATTAGTTAAAATTTTCAAAAGATAGTGTACTCTTGATATGATGTGTTGTGGTTTAAAAAAATAATATAAACTCATCAATGAGATTGGCACGTCTGAGGAAATCGCACGTTTTACAAAAATGTACAGATTAATCCTACGTAAATATTTTGCATAAGAGTGAATGCCGGTCTCTCTTATAAATACAATGATATGTAGCCTAGATCCTTCTTTGAACTCAATCCTCTATTCAACTGAAACCAAAATTAGTTAAAATTTTCAAAAGATAGTGTACTCTTGATATGATGTGTTGTGGTTTAAAAAAATAATATAAACTCATCAATGAGATTGGCACGTCTGAGGAAATCGCACGTTTTACAAAAATGTACAGATTAATCCTACGTAAATATTTTGCATAAGAGTGAATGCCGGTCTATGCCTCGTATTGATTGCAATCGGGTTTTTTGCAATTTTAAACGGACGATTCGATTATAGGAAGGTCACGGACGACCAACATATAGGTTTGTTTTTCAAAGTTGGAATTTTTCATTCTAAGTTATTTATTGTAAATTATCTTGTATATTTTTTTTCCTCTTTTTTATATATCGGTTTGATTACGTAATATAAGAATGCATATAAATCTGAGTTAGGTTCATTTGCCGAAAGATGTGTGTTGAGAGAGGTATTAGTGAGGTATACGTAAACTAAAAGTATTATTTTTGAAGAAAAAGAAGGCATTGAAAGAACGATACAAACAAAATTAACAATCAAGGTAAGAAATTTATTGTAAATTATCTTGTATATTTTGTTTCTCTTTTTTTATATATCGGTTTTATTAATATAAGAATGCATATAATCTTAGTTAGGTTCATTAGCCGAAAGGTGTGTGTTGAGAGAGGTAGTCGCAATTTGATATGAATCACCTTCCTTTAGTTGATCAGCGAATGTATTGTAGAGTGAGATATACGTAAACTAAAAGAAGTATTATTTTTAAGGGAAGAGAAGGTATTAGGAAAGATACAAACAAAATTAACAATCAAGGTAAGATTCATTTGTTATATTTTTTAAGGGTTGACTTTCCACTCATGTAACCAATTTAACTAGTGGGATGGAAACCAATAGATACGTATGTATGTGACACATCATACTTAATACAAATATCTAATTAGAAGCCGGAAGTTCAAAGTAATTTACCTACTTCACAAACACTTATACCAGTTTTAAGGGCTACCATCTCTCTATTAAAGATAATACAAAACCAATTATATTTTTCGATAGTATTCATAGAAGCGTTTGTTATTGTCATTATGATTATTCGAATATTTTTTAATACTTTAGATTTAATATTTGAGAACAGTCTCATTTAAGAAGATTAATTTATGATAAGTCAAACGAAACTTAGGGTAAAACTAGCCGGCCCGGCGAACGTTGTCCCGTCCACGCTATTTTCACTTCTCAGAATCGGATTTGTATGGAAAAGGCTCGTCTATTTTTGGTTATCAATTCACTCTCTAGATGGCACTGTTATATAATTTTTTTGGCAAGTTTGATAACAAAAGATGGTGGACGACAATTAATTTTGACATTTCAAACTGACAACTTTTAAATATTTGTTTTTATTCACTTTGTTTACGTATCTGTTAAGAGAGTGTGCTCCCTTAAATTTTCTTGCCTCCCACAAACAATTTTATTTATATCCGGATCTACTTATAAACATTGATTCCTGCATACACATACTCTAACAAAAAAAAAAAAAAAAAAAAATTTGAGAACAGTCTCATTTAAGAAGAAGAAGAACCTTTACAAATTATATAACTTAACCTTCCTTATGAGTCACTTTATCTACTGGTGAAAACCGAATGAAAATCCGTTCAGTATTTTTTAAGTTTATCGCGAATAAAGGCGCTGATTGGAAAGAACGAGTGCGACCTCTATTTATATAACGTACTCTGTGGTCCCGTCCTGATAATACAAAACCTTGACAAATTATATGGCTTAACCCTCCTTATGAGTCACTTTATCTACTGGTGAAAACCGAATGAAAATCCGTTCAGTATTTTTTGAGTTTATCGCGAACAGATAGACAGACACGGTAGGGGACTTAGTTTTATCATATGTAATCTATAGAACAGACTTGGCCTTAAGTTCATTAGAATTTCGCAGAGAAATTGGATCTTGATATGTGATTTACCACTTCTTTAACGGAAAGTGTACTGTGGAACATTTTCGTATGGTGCACTCATCGCAATTCCATACTTGGACCTTTCGTCGTGGGCTGGTTACTCATTCATATACCCAAGCCCTGCAAAATGGTGACAACCGTAAGATTCTCTAGAAGCTTTATAATGCGCACGCTATTGTTGTGAAACGGGTTACCTGGTACAATGATCCCCCAGAGTTTTCACTTCCCTTCCCCCTTCCCCGTTCACCCTCCCCTTCCCCCAAACAAAGGCTGGCAACGCACTTGCGAGTGTGGTGTTGCAAGTGTCTATGGACGGTGGTGAATACTTAACTCAGCGGGTCTCTATCGCCTACATATAACATAAGACTCTTCAAAAAGTGATTGTAATACGCTCTCCAAGGTTGGCAGCATACAAGAAATGCTCCTGGAGTTGCAATTATACATATGCCACCGTAACCATTCAATATCAGACGGGCCGTCTGTCTGTTTGCTGTCTTTTGATGTAAAAAAAGTGTTGATTCGTAATTGATTGATGTATAAAAAAAGTGATAACCCTAATACAGATTGGAAAATCACCACTGACGTTCGCTCCCTAATGATTCAGTTCAACGCAGGCTATAAATTTTACATTCATAATTAATAGATGATATATTATGACATATTGTCTAAGAAATTTGGAGTGATCGAACGTCCAGTAACAAGATATTGAATCTGTAAGTTCGAACTTAGGTATGTAGATACTAATTTTTCACAAATAACATAAACAATTCACCGACGACTGGGATTGTTGATAAGGTATCGATATATTGATATTATTATTCAAAAATATCGTTAATTATCACTAATATTTTGAAGTGAGAACTTGTTTAGGTGCCTTGAGCGGTATGTTTTTTGACTGATCGTATTGCGCTTGCGCAGCTATAAGGTCAGTCTAGCGACGCATTATAAGAACCTGCGTACATCTAATATTGATTGTATTGAGATTCTCTGTATTGAGATTGTGCAGCCCATATGTTTGGTGATTAAATAAACTGTATTAAAAATATATGATATTCGGAGTGTCAATAACGCGACATAACCTAAACGGCGACACTATGAACGTGGTTGATAATTGTTGTCTGTCACGTTTTCAAGAGAACCATAAAGTATAAACTATAAATACTATAAAGAGTTATGCGAATTATAAGTTATATTATGTTCGGTACTTAATCAGAGTTTACAATTTCGAATTTTAATTTTTATTATAGTTTATTTACCTGAAATAATTAATTGCTAACGTGAGCGTCGGGGCTGATGACATTTTATTAATACCATAGGAGGCCAACGAACAGGCGGATCACCTGATGGTAAGTGATCACCGCCGTCCATAGATATAGGATTGTTTTTCTGTTGTTCCCAGGTTTTAGCGTTTGAGTAAAATCTTGCTTGATGATAAATGATGAGGTAGTCCAAGATAGTAAGATAATAAACTTAGACAAAATTGTCGTTTTAGTGCAGTTAACAGAACACATCTATAGTTTTCAGGCGCGCATTAGGAGCCCTGCCAACAGATTTTGGCTAGTTAGTTGCATCACTCTATTTCCTGTCACCGGTAACAGGCTTATTGTTCATTATCGCGACAGAGTAAGGCCGCCAAAATAATTATATTTACCTGGGGTAAGTAATATCAAAGTTTCAACAACCATTTCAATAGAAACTCAATAATTGCAACTGTCCCGATAGTTCGATTCTAATGAAGGGATTATTTCGCTAGCTGTTTCAAATCATAAACTGTACTTAACAATTTATTTCGTAAAAATATAAACTTAAATATTACTTAGAAGTCTCTACTTTAGTTCATTAACATAAAATGTTAACATAAAATGTTACAATTAAGATTTATTTTTTTATTTTGTTAAATCTAATTTAAAACCACATTCTATATAATATAATTAAATCCAATTATAAGTAATTGTGTTGCGAAAAGAGGAAATATTACAGGTTTTATGTTGTTTACAAAATCACAATGTTATAAAACAAAGTCCACTGCCACGCCTATCTGTCTGTTCGCGATAAACTCGGAGAATAATGAACGGATTTTCATGCGGTTTTCACCAGTAGATAGAGTGATTCATAAGGAAGATGTAAGTAATTAATTTGTCAAGGTTTTTCTTATTATCAGGGCGGAGCAACGTCCGCTGGGCCCCGCTACTATACTATATTTTTATGCTTTTGTGTTATTGATTTTTGTGTTACAAATTTTACACATTTTTTTAAGGAAGCAAGCAAGCTTTACAAAATAAACGAGTTACTGATGCAATCGTAACATTAAAGGTTACTATATAATGATTGTATTAAAACAACGTGGCGTTCAAACGTATTAGTAATGATGCATAATTGCTTCATCTAGACATTCGACAAATAGACTTGAATCCAACGTTTGAACCAATGTTTCGACGTGTACACTAGATAGCTTAATGCCGCAAGTTATTTTCTTCTAGCAAACTGGCGGTATTGTAGAGGACAAAAATAC
>MU161788.1:7231-34290 GCA_015888305.1 Antheraea pernyi
TGAGACTATTTGTGAATATATCTAGATTAGAGCTTTTAGATTTAGAATTATAAAGTGATATTTATTTTGATTCTTTATATGTAACTAGCTTTTGCTCACTCATTCACTCACATTATTTTAGATTTAATCTATCCCTCGAGAATGGTAATTTTAAATGACACAAGCAAGAACATATCCATATATTAGGATAATGCATATGTTCCACAAATTTTTGGACAGGTTGCTAGATATACGAAATAATTTTTCATAAATCGAGGTAATGCTCCAATGACTTTGTTCACTCCAATTTTTTACCAATAAAAGTCGCTGCCATAATGATAGAGTTCAATTTGATACAAGTACATCATCAATAAGTAAACTGACGATCACCATAGATCAATAAACTTAGGAAACGGTTAAGTTCACAGTCAAATAAAGAACAAAAGCTATCTAGCCCATTAAATTGTGCAATCTTATCCTAACAGGTTAGAGTCAACGCCGATGTGATATAACGAATTAATAGCAAATAGGCGAATCGGGAATAGACGCACAATTTAGGCGATACGATAAGTTTTAACGTCGCGCGTAAGTCATGAGGCAAGGGAGCGTTTGTTGTGCAAGCGCACGTCCGCGCTCTGGGAGGTCGCAATATTCGATACACTTATAAAATAATTAGTTGATATCCGGGACTTTATCTGCGTTGTTTACTATCTGACCTTTTTTTTACTGATAGTAAAGCAAAATACTATACACTATATTTTTATAATATGAGGCTATGGTACATCGTTCGATATCGTGTTATAAAACAAATGAATTATTTTAATCAACTTTACAGTAACAAATCGCAACCTATCCCGGCTTCACTTGACTGCGATGTACCATAGCCTCATATTATAAAAATATAGGATTTGTTACTGTAAAGTTGATTAAAATAATTCATTTGTTTTATAACACGATATCGAAGAAGAAAATGACACTGATAAAAACCTAGCACAACAAATAGGATTTGTGTAACAAAGTCCTTTTAGAACGTTAAAGACGCAGTAAAAAGTGTTTTTTTTTTAATTAAACCTCTGCAGATTATATGGAATCCGCTTCAGTTCTTGTTTATTGTAACGCTGCAAAGTGACGGCACAGTGACTTATTGTAAGCACAGTGCATTACAAAAGAGATAGAGATCTACAATTCATCGGCAATCGCCGCTTTCATGCATGCTTCCAAGCCTCTCGGCAGAATATGAAAACCCACTGATTAAATTCGAAACGTGACAACCTAAAAGTGAGTCACTGTAAATGCTTGTCATGACCCATACAAATACAGTTCTCTACCCTAAGACACAATAATGGCTTAGTTGACAGTGGGATGAGACGCAGCGTCGATGGATGTAGGATCGAATCCTTGCAACTGACTAGGAGGATTTGGGCTTTTTCTAGGCCTGCTTGGTTAGCTACTACTCTCAAGTTGAAAATCTGATGCCAATCACCTATTCGTGTATTCCGACAGCTGCATTAGAGAGACAGTCTGCTCTAGGTATGGCGTGTTTACTATCTTAGACCATCGTTTTTTAACATCAAATGCTCTTCTGCTCAAACGTTAAAAGTATAAAGAAAAACTATATCTTATGGTTTCTGAATGTATACTGATATTACCGATGAATTCCGAAACGTGCCATACCACAATAACTGACGTATACTGGTCGGAAATAATTTAATACAATATTTTACCGTCATAGGCGCAAAACAACTAGTATTTAACAAATACGCAGGCGTTGTGGAATGGATTACTTGGTACAGTATTCCCCCAAAGTTATAATATAGTTAGCTCTCTTTAAAAAGGGATTGAAATACGTTCTTCAAGGCCAGCAATGCAACAGCGATGCCCCTGGTATTACAGGTGTCCATAAACGACGGTAACAATTTACCATCAGATGGGTCGTTTGCCTGTTTGCTGCTCTTTAGCATAAAAAAACTAGTAATACAACAAAATCGCGTTTAATAAAACGCATAACTTTACGTACCTCGTCCATTTTAAATAAACTTCTCACAGTTTATCCGATACGCTCGAACAATGAGTTGGCCCCTTCAACATGCCGTTAACGCATCGGTATCGGCTGTGTTATTAATTGAACATTGTAGGCCGGTGTAATGGGACCGAAGAGCGCCCCTACTCCGACATTATCTTTATGAAGACGCATGCGCGAAGTAAACCCCACTACTATAGACTCTCTATTTTACTTTAAACAATTTAAAACTTTGTAAATAGTTGCATTTTTAATCTTCTTATGGGAGGGCTTTGAAATTCTGATCAACAACCTTTTTGTGAGACGAAATGTGGTGGAAGTAAACACTGAGCGTGGTAAAGTATTGAGAACACTAGTTTTCGTCCGATCACCGAAGTTAAGCAACGTCAGACGCAGCCAGTACTTGGATGGGTGACGGTCTGAGAACACCTCGTGACGTTGGCTTTTCATTGTATTTTTCAATTAAAATGTTTCCTGGTAATACAAATAATTTTGTGGTGTAAGGGGTGTCGAATAACATCATAAGACTTGAGATACCCAAGCCAACCTCACCTACACTTGGTGCACCCTGCTGAATAACGAACGAGGCATTGGCGAAAGCGGGGTGGTAGGGTTTTACAGCCTGACTGGGTCGCAACCACCATGTATATGGCGAAAAAGCTCGTCATAGTGATTCGCTTCTGCGGGTCGGGTTTCGGGATCAGTCTGTGCATATTTAGCTTTTGACAGCGGCAACCGGTGATGGATGGTGTGTCACTCGGTGGTCGCCATTGTTTTTAGATTGTGCTGTGCTTACCTTCAGGGATAGTGCAGTCATTTTGTCGTGCTACAATAAAAAATAAAAAAATAACAAAGTTTCACTTCTATAAATCTCTTTACGTTACACCTTGTTTGTTTTTTTTACATTTTATACATTACCTGTATTATTGTTAAATGATTAGTTCAGAATAGCTGCACCTATTTGTTGCGTTTGTAATTGTCAGGGCAAGGTACAAAAGTAAAATTGGGGTTGGAAAATTTGCATATAATAGTGGGTGAGTAAGATAGGAAACAGTAGGGAGATCTTCAAAAATATTGCCAGAATTGACGTTCAGTTTTATTTAATATTCCACTACATAGTTGTACTGTAATGTAGAGATATGGTATCATTTTCTTCGTTAATACACAAGTGATAAACCGGGGTAGGCTATTAGGATGTAATTTTATACATATGCTTTTAAATCCAGGCTTAGTGTAACTTATATTATAGAAGGCGAATGTCTGAAGTTCATCGTACAGATAGCACAGTTTATAGACCACCTGTAACCTATTCTTATACATAGTCTATTGACGTAGGTTCAAATTCTGAGTAGTCCGGTGAAGCTGTTAAGACCTTGCTTGGTCAATAGCGTAGTCAGTTCTGCAATAACCCTGAACTTTCGATAAAGAAAAGCGTTCTGATAAAACACAGCTGCGGAATTTAGTGACCGCACAGACGTAGGTTCAAATTCTGAGTAGTCCGGTGAAGCTGTTAAGACCTTGCTTGGTCAATAGCGTAGTCAGTTCTGCAATAACCCTGAACTTTCGATAAAGAAAAGCGTTCTGATAAAACGATAAACCACAGCTGCGGAATTTAGTGACCGCACAGAGTTAAAATTTTATTACCAAGAACCCATAGGTGTGTGCCCGTAGTTGCATTAGAAAGCCAATCATAGACAACGTTCATAAAATGTCAGATGAGGTTGTCGTAAAAGGCGAAAACCTGTAAAGTATAGAAACAAGAAACCGAGTAAACTCCCTTTCTTTTTCTTGCTTTATCAGTTTTTAGCCTTTGACCACAATCTTACCTGATGGTAAATGAGAACGTAGTCCAAAATTGTAGGCACGCTCAACGCAGAAAGAGTGGCTTTTAAGTGTAGATGACGAAGCATACCAACAAATGCTTGGCGACAGATTTCCAACTTTAGAGTAGTAGCTAGCCAAGCGAACTTAGAAAAGACCCTACTAATACGTTATGGTATCATTACGATGTTTACTTCCTCCGAAAGCTCCAAATGAGCTGGTAAATGCATAAGAATTCAATCCTACGTCAACCGATGCGGTATCCAAACAATTTTTGTCGTAATTTTTTTTATCAAACTCTTAAATTTTACCAAATTCCAGTACTGTACATACACATAATTAATGTAATGATACTATCTAACGGATAATTAAATACAGTTAAAATATTTTAAGAAAATCAATAGTAACGCAAACATGAAGTCTATAAAATCCGTTATCTTTAGATTTAGATGGTGGCTGTCAGAAGTGTTCAAGTAGGCAATAATATTACAAGTATCTCTAAGGCGCTCCAAGCTGCATGTGACACGCGTTTGTTACTTCTCCCCTTACTATTTGTATAAGCTGTTATTTTCTTCAATGCTATTATAACTGCTTTCGAGTTATTGCTTATTCCCCAAAATTATGCAGTCCAAGTAAAGGTTACACTTTATTATCGTTTTAGTGCACAGTGAGGAAAACTATTGTGACCTTTCTAAAGAATTGAACATAATAGGCTAATAATAATTACGTCAAAATTATTCAATCGTCGTTATTTCATTTAGGCTCTTAGAAAGCGCTTATGAACATCAAATCTTGCAAAAGTTTGGAAAACAAGTAAAACAACCCAGCTATCAAGAAGAACAGGGCAAGAAACTTGATCCGGTTTACGTTTTTAAATTTATTTATATTAAATAACATTATTTGTTTTCTTTTGAAATCGTAATCACAATAGTCTTTAGCAGATGGCCCATCTCCTCATTACACAGGTCTGGCTGACGAGTGGAGGTAGCTAGTGTGTACCCAGTCCGTGTTCCTATTAGGTAGGAGCTCGGCAGTCACCATCCGCCGGGCGGGCCGTTGGTGTGGCTGTACAAAGCTGAGTAGCGGGTACGATTCCTTGCCGCCCCAACAAAAATGGTCTGTCGGTACACCGTAGGAAAAAGGCATCATTAATGTAATTAATTGTTTAATGTTTGTATGGTTTTCAAACTTACTATAGAAACCTACACTGTTACTAAAATCTGTTATTAGCATTACTAAACTTAAGACCCGAATTAGTTAAATCGTGCTTGTTTCTAGTATTTAGATTATGCTTATCATTGTTCAATCCAGCATGTTTATATTTTTGGGAACATACACTAAATTATCAAGAAATATCAAGACGGTTAAGTTACAATACTACATTTCTGAAATTTAGTTTGTAACGATTTGAAAGATCCCACAGGCTATTATTTTCAGTACTTAAGGCTTAGGCGTGTAGCACCAAGGGATCAAATGGAGTATATCTAATAATCAAGATAGATGACAAGGATCTATCTATACTCAACTGAGCCGCAATAACTGAACAAGATGATACATACTGAGTGACTTCTTTTTGCCTAGCATGTTTCAGAATCAACCAATATATAAATAATACCAAACAGGTGGGAGGCTTCTAAGTCGGCAGTTGGTAGAGCCAGGCTGAATCTATTACTGGTTTCAGCATGAATGTGGTCAGCTCGCCCGGGGTAGCACCACCCTCTCACAGAAAACCGATGTGAAGTAATAGTGCTTGCATTGTTGCGTTTCGTTCAGTCAGTGAGAGCGCCGGAGGACCGCCTCCTCTACCCTTCGTTTTCCCCCATTCTCGCTTCTCTTCCTCCTCCTATCCCCAAACACAGGATGGCAACGCACTTGCGACTCCCCTGGTGTTGCAAGTGTCTATGGACGGTGGTGATCGCTTAACATCAGGTGACCCACCTGTTCGTTTGCATCCTAGATATAAAAAAGGGATCGACATACGATGGACTTACAGTCTCTTGGTGTTCGCCGTACAGGCACAGTGTTGTTATTTTAATATATCACAACACAAAATAGGTTGTCAATTTAAATCACAGATGAGGCTCTGTTAGGTATAAGAAAAAAATTAAACACTACAAAGGACTCTCAAATACATTATGACTCGAAATCTTAACATATTAAAAAATAGAAAAACGGATCTGAACTTAATTGGCCAAAGAAATAAATGGTATTTCTAGTAACAACCATTTTTAATACTCAAAGTAATACCGTTTACTTTTTCATAACATTAAAAACGTTTTATATATTTTTAGCGTACAATTATGATGTCAGAGTATTTTGTAAAATATTGTAGGCTGTACTATTTAGTACACGTGGCCTGTCGAAGTGGCCGTATGGTAATAAATAAATTAGATAACATTTTCTAACTATTTACATAAATAATTCTAAGAATATGTAGCAGAGTACATCGACGGCGCTGTGCTTTGTTCAGAGTACAGTCGCGCTAATAAGTGACTACTATTGTATGTAATTTTTAATATTGTAAGTATATTCATATGACAGGAGTAAAAATACAAATACCAATACTGATTACAGAACATAATTATGTAATTAAAATCTACTTCTTCTTTTAAAAGACATTTCTTTTTTAACCCTTGATACTACAAATAAAAGGTTGAATTAATAAAATACACATTATATATAGTAATATTTATGTATAGAATTAATTGATTATATAATATTCAGAACGACTGTTCACTAATTAACTTAATTGCCTGCTACATCCGTAAGCGCAAGTTCCGTTTCAAGTTAAAAATACACTTTCAACAATTGCTCATAAGGTGACAGAAGTATAATTTCAAACATAATTTAACCTTAAAAGGCAAACATGAAGATAGATTTTATATTTTATTGAAAAACTATATCTTATGGTTTCTGAATGTATACCGATATTACCGACGAATTCCGAAACGTGCCATACCACAATAACTGACGTATACTGGTCGGAAATAATTTAATACAATATTTTACCGTCATAGGCACAAAACAACTAGTATTTAACAAGTACGCAGGCTTTGTGGAATGGATTACTTGGTACGGTATTCACCCAAAGTTATAACATAGCTCTCTTTAAAAAGGGATTGAAACACGTTCTTCAAGGCCAGCAATGCAACAGCGATACCCCTGGTAATGCAGGTGTCCATAAACGACGGTAACAATTTACCATCAAATGGGTCGTTTGCCTGTTTACTGCTATTTAGCATAAAAAAACTAGTACTACAACAAAATCGCGTTTAATAAAACGCATAACTTTACGTACCTCGTCCATTTTAAATAAACTTCTCACAGTTTATCCGATACGCTCGAACAATGAGTTGGCCCCTTCAACATGCCGTTAACGCATCGGTATCGGCTGTGTTATTAATTGAACATTGTAGGCCGGTGTAATGGGACCGAAGTGCGCCCCTACTCCGACATTATCTTTATGAAGACGCATGCGCGAAGTAAACCCCACTACTATAGACTCTCTATTTTACTTTAAACAATTTAAAACTTTGTAAATAGTTGCATTTTTAATCTTCTTATGGGAGGGCTTTGAAATTCTGATCAACAACCTTTTTGTGAGACGAAATGTGGTGGAAGTAAACACTGAGCGTGGTAAAGTATTGAGAACACTAGTTTTCGTCCGATCACCGAAGTTAAGCAACGTCAGACGCAGCCAGTACTTGGATGGGTGACGGTCTGAGAACACCTCGTGACGTTGGCTTTTCATTGTATTTTTCAATTAAAATGTTTCCTGGTAATACAAATAATTTTGTGGTGTAAGGGGTGTCGAATAACATCATAAGACTTGAGATACCCAAGCCAACCTCACCTACACTTGGTGCACCCTGCTGAATAACGAACGAGGCATTGGCGAAAGCGGGGTGGTAGGGTTTTACAGCCTGACTGGGTCGCAACCACCATGTATATGGCGAAAAAGCTCGTCATAGTGATTCGCTTCTGCGGGTCGGGTTTCGGGATCAGTCTGTGCATATTTAGCTTTTCGCAGGCCAGCATGACAGCGGCAACCGGTGATGGATGGTGTGTCACTCGGTGGTCGCCATTGTTTTTAGATTGTGCTGTGCTTACCTTCAGGGATAGTGCAGTCATTTTGTCGTGCTACAATAAAAAATAAAAAAATAACAAAGTTTCACTTCTATAAATCTCTTTACGTTACACCTTGTTTGTTTTTTTTACATTTTATACATTACCTGTATTATTGTTAAATGATTAGTTCAGAATAGCTGCACCTATTTGTTGCGTTTGTAATTGTCAGGGCAAGGTACAAAAGTAAAATTGGGGTTGGAAAATTTGCATATAATAGTGGGTGAGTAAGATAGGAAACAGTAGGGAGATCTTCAAAAATATTGCCAGAATTGACGTTCAGTTTTATTTAATATTCCACTACATAGTTGTACTGTAATGTAGAGATATGGTATCATTTTCTTCGTTAATACACAAGTGATAAACCGGGGTAGGCTATTAGGATGTAATTTTATACATATGCTTTTAATTCCAGGCTTAGTGTAACTTATATTATAGAAGGCGAATGTCTGAAGTTCATCGTACAGATAGCACAGTTTATAAACCACATGTAACCTATTCTTACACATAGTCTATTGACGTAGGTTCGAATTCTGAGTAGTCCGGTGAAGCTGTTAAGACCTTGCTTGGTCAATAGCGTAGTCAGTTCTGCAATAACCCTGAACTTTCGATAAAGAAAAGCGTTCTGATAAAACGATAAACCACAGCTGCGGAATTTAGTGACCGCACAGAGTTAAAATTTTATTACCAAGAACCCATAGGTGTGTGCCCGTAGTTGCATTAGAAAGCCAATCATAGACAACGTTCATAAAATGTCAGATGAGGTTGTCGTAAAAGGCGAAAACCTGTAAAGTATAGAAACAAGAAACCGAGTAAACTCCCTTTCTTTTTCTTGCTTTATCAGTTTTTAGCCTTTGACCACAATCTTACCTGATGGTAAATGAGAACGTAGTCCAAAATGGTAAGCACGCTCAACGCAGAAAGAGTGGCTTTTAAGTGTAGATGACGAAGCATACCAACAAATGCTTGGCGACAGATTTCCAACTTTAGAGTAGTAGCTAGCCAAGCGAACTTAGAAAAGACCCTACTAATACGTTATGGTATCATTACGATGTTTACTTCCTCCGAAAGCTCCAAATGAGCTGGTAAATGCATAAGAATTCAATCCTACGTCAACCGATGCGGTATCCAATTTTTGTCGTAATTTTTTTATCAAACTCTTAAATTTTACCAAATTCCAGTACTGTACATACACATAATTAATGTAATGATACTATCTAACGGATAATTAAATACAGTTAAAATATTTTAAGAAAATCAATAGTAACGCTAACATGAAGTCTATAAAATCCGTTATCTTTAGATTTAGATGGTGGCTGTCAGAAGTGTTCAAGTAGGCAATAATATTACAAGTATCTCTAAGGCGCTCCAAGCTGCATGTGACACGCGTTTGTTACTTCTCCCCTTACTATTTGTATAAGCTGTTATTTTCTTCAATGCTATTATAACTGCTTTCGAGTTATTGCTTATTCCCCAAAATTATGCAGTCCAAGTAAAGGTTACACATTATTATCGTTTTAGTGCACGGTGAGGAAAACTATTATGAACTTTCTAAAGATTTGAACATAATAGGTTACGATGTTTACTTCCTCCGAAAGCTCCAAATGAGCTGGTAAATGCATAAGAATTCAATCCTACGTCAACCGATGCGGTATCCAAACAATTTTTGTCGTAATTTTTTTTATCAAACTCTTAAATTTTACCAAATTCCAGTACTGTACATACACATAATTAATGTAATGATACTATCTAACGGATAATTAAATACAGTTAAAATATTTTAAGAAAATCAATAGTAACGCAAACATGAAGTCTATAAAATCCGTTATCTTTAGATTTAGATGGTGGCTGTCAGAAGTGTTCAAGTAGGCAATAATATTACAAGTATCTCTAAGGCGCTCCAAGCTGCATGTGACACGCGTTTGTTACTTCTCCCCTTACTATTTGTATAAGCTGTTATTTTCTTCAATGCTATTATAACTGCTTTCGAGTTATTGCTTATTCCCCAAAATTATGCAGTCCAAGTAAAGGTTACACTTTATTATCGTTTTAGTGCACAGTGAGGAAAACTATTGTGACCTTTCTAAAGAATTGAACATAATAGGCTAATAATAATTACGTCAAAATTATTCAATCGTCGTTATTTCATTTAGGCTCTTAGAAAGCGCTTATGAACATCAAATCTTGCAAAAGTTTGGAAAACAAGTAAAACAACCCAGCTATCAAGAAGAACAGGGCAAGAAACTTGATCCGGTTTACGTTTTTAAATTTATTTATATTAAATAACATTATTTGTTTTCTTTTGAAATCGTAATCACAATAGTCTTTAGCAGATGGCCCATCTCCTCATTACACAGGTCTGGCTGACGAGTGGAGGTAGCTAGTGTGTACCCAGTCCGTGTTCCTATTAGGTAGGAGCTCGGCAGTCACCATCCGCCGGGCGGGCCGTTGGTGTGGCTGTACAAAGCTGAGTAGCGGGTACGATTCCTTGCCGCCCCAACAAAGATAAGTCTTCGAGCTCTGTGATCAACGGAGTCTAGCAAGGCCAACTGGTATTTGGCAGACCCGTCCCAAAGGTGGCAGCAATACTCCACACACGGCCTTATCTGGTTTAATGTTTGTATGGTTTTCAAACTTATTATAGAAACCTACACTGTTACTAAAATCTGTTATTAGCATTACTAAACTTAAGACCCGAATTAGTTAAATCGTGCTTGTTTCTAGTATTTAGATTATGCTTATCATTGTTCAATCCAACATGTCTATATTTTTGGGAACATACACTAAATTATCAAGAAATATCAAGACGGTTAAGTTAAAATACTACATTTCTGAAATTTAGTTTGTAACGATTTGAAAGAACCCACATGCTATTATTTTCAGTACTTAAGGCTTAGCCGTGTAGCACCAAGGGATCAAATGGAGTATATCTAATAATCAAGATAGATGACAAGGATCTATCTATACTCAACTGAGTCGCAATAACTGAACAAAATGGATACATACTGAGTGACATTTTTTTGCCTAGCATGTTTCAGAATCAACCAATATATAAATAATACCAAACAGGTGGGAGGCTTCTAAGGCGGCAGTAGTAGGCAAAGCCAGGCTGAATCTATTACTGGTTTCAGCATGAATGTGGTCAGCTCGCCCGGGGTAGTACCACCCTCTCACAGAAAACCGACGTGAAGTTGTTACTTGCACTGTTGTGCTTGCATT
Organism: Antheraea pernyi; assembly: GCA_015888305.1. Classification (NCBI taxonomy): domain Eukaryota; kingdom Metazoa; phylum Arthropoda; class Insecta; order Lepidoptera; family Saturniidae; genus Antheraea; species Antheraea pernyi. The sequence goes on from MU161788.1 coordinate 18,396, forward strand.
ATTGCGCTTCGTTCGGTCAGTGAGAGCGCCGGAGGACCGCCTCCTCTACCTTTCTCCCTTCTCTTCCTCCTCCTATCCCCAAACACAGGATGGCAACGCACTTGCGACTCCCCTGGTGTTGCAAGTTTCTATGGACGGTGGTGATCGCTTAACATCAGGTGACCCACCTGTTCGTTTGCATCCTAGATATAAAAAAGGGATCGACATACGATGGACTTACAGTCTCTTGGTGTTCGCCGTACAGGCACAGTGTTGTTATTTTAATATATCACAACACAAAATAGGTTGTCAATTTAAATCACAGATGAGGCTCTGTTAGGTATAAGAAAAAAATTAAACACTACAAAGGACTCTTAAATACATTATTATTCGAAATCTTAACATATTAAAAAATAGAAAAACGGATCTGAACTTAATTGGCCAAAGAAATAAATGGTATTTCTAGTAACAACCATTTTTAATACTCAAAGTAATACCGTTTACTTTTTCATAACATTAAAAACGTTTTATATATTTTTAGCGTACAATTATGATGTCAGAGTATTTTGTAAAATATTGTAGGCTGTACTATTTAGTACACGTGGCCTGTCGAAGTGGCCGTATGGTAATAAATAAATTAGATAACATTTTCTAACTATTTACATAAATAATTCTAAGAATATGTAGCAGAGTACATCGACGGCGCTGTGCTTTGTTCAGAGTACAGTCGCGCTAATAAGTGACTACTATTGTATGTAATTTTTAATATTGTAAGTATATTCATATGACAGGAGTAAAAATACAAATACCAATACTGATTACAGAACATAATTATGTAATTAAAATCTACTTCTTCTTTTAAAAGACATTTCTTTTTTAACCTTTGATACTACAAATAAAAGGTTGAATTAATAAAATACACATTATATATAGTAATATTTATGTATACAATTAATTGATTATATAATATTCAGAACGACTGTTCACTAATTAACTTAATTGCCTGCTACATCCGTAAGCGCAAGTTCCGTTTCAAGTTAAAAATACACTTTCAACAATTGCTCATAAGGTGACAGAAGTATAATTTCAAACATAATTTAACCTTAAAAGGCAAACATGAAGATAGATTTTATATTTTATTATCACATATATATTATTTAATCACTTTTGATGTTGACTATACCTGACATCAAACATGTCAAGTTTGCTCTAGCAGTGTGTTTGCGTTCACGGCCCTGTGGACAGTGCGCGCGCGCAATGATTTATGTTACAACTTCTGTGTTGTGTTATTTATTTTACAAACCAAACTCGTCTAGTGTTATATTGAGCTTTTAATTTCAAATTATCTTAAAAAAAATCCCACCAAGACCATTTTACTATATACTACATATTATAACAATAACATAATAACCAGTATTGATTTCATGCTGTACATAGATTTCTATCAAAGTCGGACTATTTTAGATATTATATCAACATAATAAACGTAAGATCTGACGTCAGACCGTCAGACAGATTCGCGTAAATAATTTACAAGAAATTGATAATAATAAGATCAAACTTTCAAATATTGGATATTTCTCTTATGATACCGATCGCTTACTTATTATATCAAATAAAAATATGTTAATATGATGTTAAAATATTAATATATCATCACTTATTTGGAACTAACTGCCCGCCGAGCGTCGTACGGGTGTACTTGCAAAGAAAATAATACCAAATCTGCTCTTTACACTACGAACATGTAATAAAATAAATTTAATGACACAAAATGGCAAATGAACAATACAATATCAATCCGACAATATTTCTCTCTCCAATATCTTCCAAATCTACAGTCTTGTCTCACTAATTTTCTATATGGAGATTTTTAAACGAAATTTTTCACTTTTCCGCTTTTCATTTTTCAAACATTTCGTTTCATAGAAGTATTATAATTACACGTATAACAAAAAAAAACCAAACAGCTGCAGCCGTTTTGAAGGTATGCGTTTACATACAATTGTTTTGTATTAATAGGGACAAACAAGCTGACACAGCCACGCGTTGCTGTGGCTCAGTTATGACATGTTAAATTAAAATTATGATAAAGTATTTAGCATTATGGGATAATTATTCCGCATAAAGCTTTATACGGAAAAAGCGAGGTTACGTAGTAAAAATATGACAAGAACACGTTTACCATAAAATAAACTCGAGTTGAAAAAGAAATTCAATTCCAACCTGGCGCCATCTACGAGATATCTATAACATTCGGTCTTACAGTTTTTTATCAACAAACTAATTTAAAGCGCCATCAATTCTAGACTGACGGAATTTACATTTAATAACGATAATCAACATTGACAATCATTTAACTTGTAACAAAAAAATATTGAAGTCATTAATAGAAATATAAATTAGCCTATCTCTCAAATTGGACCAAATTATGCTTTCATGAAGATCGGTTGAGTAGTTTCGGAGTTCATCGTGGACAAACATCATGACACTGGATTTTTATATATTATAATACATTATATATATCAGTACATAGTATAACACAAAGTCCCCTACCGCGTCTGTCTGTCTGTCTGTTCGCGATAAGCTCAAAAACTACCGAACGGATCTTCATGCGGTTTTCACCGGTGGATAGATTGATTGATGAGGAACGTTTTAGGATTTTCGAGGATTTTTTCATAATCAGGGCGGGACAACGTCTGCCGGGCCCGCTAGTTATAATATATTATAAGATATACATGATATATTTATGTAACCATAATTGAGCAGCTAAATAAAAATGCCTTTACAAAGAGATTCAACTTTAACAGAAGTAATTTAAACAGAAGTTTAAAAACAATTTTAACAGAAGTATTATTACTATTGTCAAGGTCATCTGTTACCTTTTTCACACATCTTCACCGTAACCATAAGGTTTGCAAAACCACGAAAGTATGTGCGAATATTGATTTCAATTGATTGATTGATAATTTATTTTAACAAGAAACGTTTGACTTTATTTGCGCAACATACAACTAAAACACTGAAGTCTGGAGGCAGTAATAGAAAAAAAAACAAAATATTAGTAATAATATTAGGAACTGAAAGAACTAACGCTTCTATTGTATTAAATATATGTACTGTAATAAATGTTTCGATTACTTTTATTTTGCTTTTCCTCTTATAAGTCGCGCACAAAAAAATCAAACGTTTTTTTGTGATAGTATGATGTGGTAATGGCCATTCAATTCCAGGCGAAAGTGCAAAGTAACGTCAACTGTAAAATAGGTTGATTTATTGTTTCCAAATTAAACTAGTTCTTTAAACTTTTAACCAAGTATTGGATAGTACAGCACTTAGTCTTGATTACGAACACGATATAAAAATCCTCAGCTTGTAACTAAACCAATTTTACTAGAATCTAATAATATTATTATTATATTAATACGTGAAGCCGTTTGGGCTTGTACCCCTTTTTGAGAGAAATTTGGCATAGTTAAAGTTTATATGGAGGAGAAGTGCAGAAACCTATTTATTTTATATAAAATGCATTAGAAGTACATTAAATTAATTAAAATATGCATTACTCACACTACTGCTTCAACTTTACACAACATATACACACATGTACATAAAAAAGACATTTTGACATCTGTCAATAAAGGACTTCAAAAAAGGTTATGAAGGAGGTTCTACATTCAACAATGATATTATAACATACAACTATTATTATAATATATATCCCTTTAAAAATCAATGAACTATGGTCGAATGTCGACCACTGGACGCCCACTAGTATATTTAAAAGAGTTAAGGATTTTGATGTATTTCTCAGCTGATAAAACATTACTGATTATTTACATATTTCTTTGTTGGCAGTGAGTGAGTACACTAGATACTATCAGATGCAGTAAAATTGGTTTATCAAGGCAATAAATATAACAAATAAATAATATGTATCATATAAGAACTTGTATATTATAAATAAAAGCAAATTCTAATCTACTTTGTCATAAACCTATCTCAGTCACTATACATTTCCCATGCGATTTTGGGGATTTCTCTGTTACATCTTCGAAATCTAAGGTTCAGTATAATGAAAGGGAACGCCTTTGAAGGTATCTTCTTTCCAATAAAAACCATTTTTATTTAAATCTATTAATAAATGACAAAGTTCTGAGATAACAAACATTTCAAAAAATTACAATAGAATTGAGAAAATCCTTCTATAGATAAAAGAAAAAGTGTTTCAAATCTTCCATGTTAATTGTGTTTATTAATAAACTGCTTAATTAAAATGTCCTTTCTGCTGCGGCTGCTTCGTATTTGCAGACGTCCATTTTAACATGACGATATTCTGGAACCATATCACAGGTGTCATATTACAGGATCATTATATTTAAAACTAAACACGCATATACAGTATTAATGTTTCCAAATTTACAAATCAAGATATAATTATATGGATTTTAAATTGATTTTTTTTTAAATATTAATCGGGCGGAGGCCCGTCAGACCAATAGTGTAGAGCCAATAAGAACAAAATATAGTAAAGATTATGTATATCTTCACAATTAATACATACAATCTATCCTCTGAAACATAAAAAATCTGTAAAATAGTACAGAATATAACGTAGTTATAATATATACGTACCAAAATCAAAAAGATTTTTTTTTGTTGACATTATTAAGCAATCGAGGTCTATTTTTTTTAATCATTTAATTGTTAACGAATGTTATCTTTTTAATGTGAAAGCACAGGAATATACGATCATTGGATTTTCGTAAGTATCGTTGCCATCAAGTCTTGATATTATACCGCGCGTAAAAGCAATGTATCTAAATTTCAACGAAGAGTCGTCGAAATAAGTAATAACTTACGTTTTTTCTCGTCACAATTGTATTCATATAAGTCGCAATTGTCATTGAACATCCGTGTGATGCCCAGAGAATCTTGCCCACAAATCGGAACGAAGTCATGCTGACATTGATCAGCCATTTTGCAAAAATTGATTACCTATGACAATAATGCAATTTATTTATTTTTAACCGACTTCAAAAAAAGGAGGAGGTTATCAATTCGTCTGTATTTTTTTAATGTTTGATACCTCATAACTTTGGACTGGGTGAACCGATTTTGATTATTCTTTTTTTATTTGAAAGCTGGTACTTCCAGTGTGGTCCCATTTTAATTTGGTACAGTTCCGACAACGGCATCCAGTGCAAAACCGTATAAGTTTCAAATTTGCATTAAGTATGTACACGACAAATAGACGAATAACTCAATATTACGCTAACCGGTTTCGATGATTCATTTTTTATTGAAAAGGATGTACTTCAAGGGTAGTTTGATGAAAACCCTACCACACCGCTTTCGCCATTGCCTCGTTCGTTATTCAGCATTTTTTTCGTGACCTTATATTTTATACCCTATATTTTATAATATTGGTGATGGTTTACGTAATGTAGTTCGGTAATTAAACACAAGTGAAATGAATGAGAAATAATACCACAGATCATGAATTCTGAGATGCCACAAAAACTCCATGGAAGATTCTAACAAAAGGGAAATTCAAACACATTACATTCGTAATATTATTAGTTTCTTGACAATGGTAGTAATAACCTTGACGATTGGTTGCCAAAAATAAAAGAAACAAATTTCTTTAATGAAAATTGAGCAAAAACGTCATTAAATAAAACTATATTATATATAAAAAAATATAATTAATTAAAATAGTAACCAAACAACTAGACGTCAATTCTGTTAATATTTTTGAACATCCCTTATTATCTTCTATCCCATTTCTCAATCACTTTTTGATATGGAGATCTTTTTACCCAATTTTGTACTGGTGTAGCCATTTCGAAGTGACGCACTTGACATATATTCGACTCGATTCGAATCGATTATCATTACATAGTATAAAACAAAGTCCTCTGCCACGTCTGTCTGTCTGTCTGTTCGCGATAAACTCAAAAACGACTGAACGGATTTTAATGCGGTTTTCACTAGATGACGAAGTGATTCGTGAGGAAGATTTAGGTATATCATTTGTCAAGGTTTTTTTTATTATTAGAGCGGGGCAATGTCCGCCGGGCCCGCTAGTTATTTATATATATATACGTCCACGTGAGACACGATAATTTTATACGACTGTATTGCGACAGTCATGGAGCAGATGTTACAGCCCCTATAGTGGTGCGTTTAGTCCTGTCACGTTTCAGGATCAAGGGCGTTCAGGAGCTTTCTGCATGGTGGTACGGATTTTTCTAATCCAGCTTGGTTAACTAGCACCCTAAAGTACAAAATCTGTTATCTATGGGTATATCACGCTACACCCAAGACTAGGCAACTATACTAGGAAATTAGGTCTACCGTATTTATCATCTTGGACTCCATCATTATTTAACTTTAGATGAGATCGTGATCTAACAATAAAACCTATAAGGTACAATAAATAACCAAACCGAATTGTGGAAGTCTACTACTGATTGCATCGCGATCACTATGCTGAAGATAATAAACATCACAGTAACGCTTTATACTTTGTTGGGTTTTGGGATCAACCAGTTTATATACGGCTTCTGAGGGTGTGTAAGCACCGGTGATAGATTTCCGAGCTCTCGGTGGTAACTGTTGATCTTAGATCGTGCCTTGATTTTAAAAAATAGGCCTTAATGTAGAACAACTCGCAAGTTAAATCAATGGGATTAAAGACATGAAACTTTGCAGAGAAGTTCCATGTGTAACGTATGCAAGCAATAAGATATCATCATATATATTAATACGTGAAGCCTAAACTTTGTATCCCTTTTTGAAAGAAATGCGCCGACGGATGAACGTGAAATTTGGCATAGTTAAAGTTTATATGGAGGAGAAGTGCAGAAAGCTATTTATTTTATATAAAATGCATAAGAAGTACCTTAAATTAATTAAAATATGCATTACTCACACTACTGCTTCAATTTTACACAACATATTACACACATGTAAATAAAAAAGACAGTTTGACATCTTTCAATAACGGGCTTCAAAAAAGGTTGCGAAGGAGGTTGCTATGCTCAACTGTATGTATTTTTTAACCGACTTCGAAAAAGGAGGAGGTTACTACGTTCGGTTGTATGTATATTGTTATGTATGTTAATCGATATCTCCGCAAATTATGAACTGATTTTAATATTTTTTTTTTATTTGAATTAGTTATATTCAGCAGTGATCCCATATAAATTTGAAGAAAATATTCAACCCCGAAGGGTGTGAAATATCGTTTATTTGATTTTCGTGAAATTGGAACCGATTTATTATACCCATTACAAACCAGATATATTTATGAACACTAAAAATGGGGAATTAAATTAAAAAAATAAACCGCCTTCGATGTGAAAAACTAATAATGCACTAAAAAACGAAAAATAACTTAATTATTAAATTAACCAAATTAAATAAAAAATATTGATATTTGAACTATCTAATTATATATTTGAAGTCGACGCCATTGATAAAAGAACCCCAAGAAAGTTCAAACTTTAAAAATTCAATGTACTGTAAATACAATGTAATGTCGACAACTGGGCGCCCACTAGTATATTTTAATTCGTCTTCTAAGGATGTTTAAGATATTTGAGCTTCTATTGTTACCGATGCTATATTCGTAACACGACTAGTAATACCAAAAGACGATTTCTCACCGGTTCTAATGGAAAGAAATAGTCTTCAGCTTCTATTTCTACATGAGACCACACCTCCGCTGCAAGTCCGATGATTAGTAAACCTAAAACAATTATCAATGCATTACCAATAAGACTGTAGCACCGGGGCAGTTATGGAAGAAGACGTCTCTCTTCGAAACGAAATGTACATTACTATTAAGTACTATAATTTAATTAGCTGGCAAGTCCGATGATTAGGAAATCTAAAACAGTTATCAATGCATTACTAATAAGACTGCAGCACCGGGGCAGTTATGGAAGAAGAAATCTTCGAAATGAAATTACGATTACGAAATATACATTACTATTAAGTACTATAATTTAATTAGCATAATCCAAATGTCTCTAGAGGTATGCTATTCCATATACTATGATAGAATTTACGCACTAAAAGTTATACCTCAACTGTACAACACGACCAATCGATTTTAGGCAAGCTACTAAATACTTTAAATAAAAAAGAAATATATAGCATTATAATTTACAGAAAGGAATTTAACAAACTCACTTGTGAATATTCTTCTAAATAGCATAACGTATACATACACAAGCTGGCGTCACAATGCACAGAAATAATCTAGCGTAACAGCGGCAAGTTTAGTTTACTTTGTTTAACCCAAACTATGCTAGTGCAGCAGGAAATTATTATACAACAAACGGTTTATGTCGAAAGCTATCTAGACCACGGTACGATGTCAGGTTTTTAAACAATTTGTATATTATATTATATATTGAATTATTAAAATATATCTCTTGATATAAATATCCGCAGGTTTGAACCCTATCATGTACCAACAAATTGTTATGAATTCGCGTATATTTACTAATTTAAATTGATAACACTATCGGCTGACGGTGAAGGAAAATATCGTGAGGAAGCCTGAAACTCAGAAACATTCTTGAAGGACTACTGTTTGTGGGAAAACAGAACTGTGGATGTTTCATAGTTTGAAATCGCCGATACGTTGTATCCTGGCCTGGTGATTATGCTTATCCCTTCCTCCAGGAAGAAGCCTATGGCGCTGCAGTGGGCCTCTAACAGGCTGATGATGATGATATCTCTCGATAACTATACAAAGTTAAATCATTACCAAATATTGTTTTTTTCGTTTCTTAATATTCTTTAAACATTTTTTGTTTTTAAAATACACTGTAAATAAAATATCTATATAATATAACTACAACAAGTGAGACTGAAAGGGAAGATGTCAGCAAAGTAGAGGAGAGTGGTAGAGCTCGTAAAAGGTTCGGCTGGAAAATAGCAACACACCTATTACAGCCACAAAATAATTTTACTCGCACTGCTATGTTCCTGTTCAAAGAGGCGTGCTTGACAATACACAATGCCATTTCTCTCAGCTCTGCAGTTCTTTTGAGTTTATTATACATAGCAATAGGATAAGGTGATTTGCATGCAAATTAAATATTAATTACGTTGGTATAGTACAAAAACAACCACTTTTAACACGCTTCCATGCAATAAATAACGTGAACGTAATATAATGAAAACGTTATATTAAAACCAACGTGCTTGTATAAATATTCTATTGCAATGTATATTGCAGTCTAATCTATACACACAATAAGAATGTTAATCTAATGTGTTTGTACTTTTTAGATTTTTGTAAAAACAATTGTTGCAGGTATCTAAGCATAACTAAGAAAATACATTTCAATCGATTTTAGATGACTCGATTCGAGAGATTCGATGTCTGTCTGTATGTCTTTTTTTTTATTTCATAGTTGGCAAACGAACATGTGGGTCACCTGATGTTAAGTGAACACCACCGTCCATGGACACTAACAACACCAGAGGGGTCGCAAGTGCGTTGCCACCCTTTGGGGGGAAGGGTTAGAGGAGGGAGAGGGAGAGGAGAGAGGAGAGGGGAGATGGGCCTCCGGTACTCTCACTGACCGAACGAAACGCAACAATGCAAGCACTGTTACATCACGTCGGTTTTCTGTGAGAGGGTGGTAGTACCCCGGGCGGGCTGACCCATTCATGCTGAAAGCAGTAATAGCTTCAGCGTGGCTCTACCTCCATCAATATCAATATAATCTGTTTATATGCACACACATCACTGCTAAAATAGTGCGTTCATAATAAACCCTCTTCAAGAAAATCATAAAGCATATCTTCGGGTAACATCTAGCTTTTGTTTCGTATTGGTTCGGTATGTCAGAAGTTATTGCAATTTTAATAAAGACGCGATTTAAGTACGAGAAAAAAGCAGATAAGTAAATGGACTTAATACATTCAGATGACTTTATTAATCGCTGTGTTTTTACGCGGGCGAAGTCACACAGCTAGTAGATCATAAATATCTGATATTGAATCCAATTTATTTTATTAAAATATTTTTAAGCTAAGAACATTAATCATATTTAAATGTTTTCATGAAAGAATTTAAATAAACTTCGTTTATAATAGAGGCATCGATTGAATACCCCTGCTTGTATGACATGTGTTCGCAACATAAACATTAATCTTCGGGTACATTCTCTCTAACAATATGTCTGTATCGGATATTATCATATTTTATAACACCTACCACGACGGAATGTGGGTGAGAGTGCTCGTTTACTGTAAGTAAATATTGCATATATCAACTTAGAAATAGTTTTCTTTAATAAATATTTATTAATTTGAAACTAGTTCTATTAGCGAGTAGGATAATGCTTTTAAATTTAGTTTGATATCCATTTCTTTCCTTAGATTGTTTAAATAATTCTCTAATTAGTTCTACGATATGACCTCTTAGAAATCACAGACGATATCATCTACATTATAATATGAACATACACAGATATAAATAATCTATATCTAGAATAGAGTCTTTCAGAGTTATTAATGTCTTGAACATATCGGAATAGAACTACGGTCATTAGATACGGAATTTTTCTTAAATGGTTCTAGGCTACAAATTTTTCGAATTCGATTGATTCCATGTCATTTTTTAATACATAAACGTGCGGGAAAACTGATAATGTTTTATTTTACAACAATTTTTAAGTCTATTTTTGTCTTTATTGTTTAATATTATTACCATGAATACGATATGAGGATTATTTTTTTTCGGCATTATTTATTTATTTATAAATTAAAGGGATAATATATTGTTTCAGATATATTATTGTTATACTTGATCTTACCTATAACATGTCATTTGCCGAGCTATATAACAACGCCATCTGTAAGTTATTAAAATATATTTATATATAATTAGGTGGAGACAAAACATTTTCTTTGTCTAGTCAATATTAACGAGCTCCAGTGTTATGAATTAAAAAAAATATGAAAAAAAACATTTTTTTCTTTAATATTAAAACTTGAAAAATGAATTAATCACTGTTCATATAACGTCACGTTCGTTCCGATTAATTTCTGACTGAATAATTAAAAAAATATAGTACATTTTGTAAGGCGAATTTAGATAAACTATATTTCAAATTATTTTTTTAAATAAATGAACGTTCTTTAATTTTTACAGAATAAAATAGAACAGTTTTGCTCATTAGCCGACACTTGCATCCACGATACAATACCTATTTGTGGTAGAATGGGAGACGAAAAGAGAACTTTCCTCGACATTTGCGATCTATTAGAATTCGCATGCGATAATAATCAAAGTAAGTACAATTCTAATGAAAATCGTTGGCTGATTTTTGAAGTTATACTTCTTTTGGCGCGTTAGGGAAAATTACCATCGAGGTAAATCTAGTACAGTACTATCCAAAACATTTCTTCACTTTTTGAAGTTATACTTCTTTTGGCGCATTAGGAAAAAATGATGAGCGTAAATTTTTACGATGGGTGCGCACACTGTCACGAAAAACCGACACCCTGAAGTTATTACGATGCGCGCGCACATCGTCACGAAAAACCGACACCCTGAAGTTAGCTATAGTCAACTTTTTCTATTGTTAGTGTCGTTTTTTCTACAAACGTAGAATAAGGCGAAAGATAAAAATTTTTAAAAGATTTTTATCTTGTTACGCCAAAGAAGTGTAACTTCTAAAGCGTGTACATAAGTACACAGATACTTTTTTTAAAGATTCAGATACATAATTAAGACATAATTTTTTATTGTGTAATTTTGCAACAATACGGTATTTGTTTTGAAACTTATGCTCCCAACAGTTTGTTGAACACAGCAACAAAAGGTCTACATTAGTTTCATATAGAGATAGATCTTAAATTCTTAGGGTTTCGGACAGTCCATGGGTTAAAGTATTTAAAGTTAACGGTCATTGTCGTGCAATTATAGGTTACATACAAGCTCTGATAATATCCCGATTTAAATTTGTGTGCAGCAAATCTTGCTTTTATAGCGTTTCCACCAAGAGCGCTGTTTGAATACTTGTGACATACCAAGAACGACTTTTTTTTTCTTTTTTTTTTTATTAACGTAGGGAAATCCTTTATGGATACGCCACCCTCTCTAGGGGGAGAGAGTGGGTTGTGTCCGACCGCACGGACTAAAGCCTCACGGTGTACCGTCCGCCGCATGGTAGAGGCGGCCAGGGATCGAACCTGCTGTCTTCCTGAGAAACCGCCCCTGCATACTAGCAACGACCTACTGCATTTGTACCTTTATAAATGGTAATAATACACGGTATTCGTTTAAATCCAAAGGTTTTAAAGCTCACTTCTACATAGCTCTGAACTGGTAGGATTTTACGTTTGTTAGTTTTTGCGGAAAAGAGTAACAAACATAAATCCATCCTCAAACAAAATTTCGTTTATTATAAAAAAAGGAATAACATATTTTCTTTCCAGTTTTCACTCATGTCGACGACATGGAAGGGTGCCCAACACCAAGACCAACACAGTAATATGAGTTCCAAGAACGGTAATTCTTTGAAGTGTGTTTTGTACGAAATTATTATTTTCTTGAAAAATCACTGAAAAGAAATAAAAATGAAATGTATTAAAAATAATGCTGTTTATTTAAATTCATAGATATTTTTTTATAATTTCTCAGTAACAAATTTCCTTATAAACATTTTTTTGTCGACGAAAGAGATTTTTTTTATGTTGTAAAAGTTGTTTTGTTTTTTTTTTAAACCAATCTTTTAGATCATTACTGCCATTGTGTGTTAAAAATAATGCTGTTTATTTAAATTCATAGATATTTTCTTTTAATTTCTCATTAACAAATTTCCTTATAAAGAAAGGTCTTCGTCGACGAAAGAGATTTTCGTTATGTTGTAAAGTTAACAAGAACATCATTTATTCATTGAAAACAATAATTTTTGACATTGACCGTTCTAACAACGAACCCCAGGTTTTTTTAAATAATAATATACATACTTAAACTGTTTAAACTAAAAAAAATGTCATTCTTAAAATCACACTCATGTTTATATGTTACCCATATGCAAATGTATATAAAAAATAATGTTTACTTTTTTGTTGCAATGTTATTCATCCCATTACTCTAATGCCGATGCACACGTACATGAGTTTTCGATTTAGTGCAATCGTTCTGTAATAGATGGCGTGCAAATAGTTTCATTTCGAAAGAAACGGGATTTAATATTTTAATTGCCCACAGATCACGCTATAAATGGTTCAACAGCATTCTAATAAAGCTTAGCATTAAGATGGAATATGTAGTGAACATAAGATACACTATTTATTGTTCAGCAAAATAGGCAATCAAAAGCTAGTCTACAAAAAAGTTATTGTTAACATGAAAAATATCAGTATAATGATAGGGGGCAAACAGGCGGATCACCTGATGTTAAGTGATCACCGCCGTCCATAAGCACTAGCAACACCAGGGGAGTCACAAGCGCGTTTTCAGTCTGTGTTTGGGGGAAAGAAATGAGGAGAGGGAGCTGGGTATCCGGTACTCTCACTGACCGAACGAAACGCAACAATGCAAGCACTGTTACTTCACGTCGGTGTTTCTGTGGGTCGGGTGGTAGTACCCCGGATTAACCGACCCATTCATGCTGAAACCAGTAATAGCTTATACACTATCCTTACTAATATTATAAATGCAAATTGTCTGATTATTTGTAAGGCTTTCACGCCTTAAGTACACAACCTATTAGCCTGAAATTTTGCATACACGTTGTCAAGGGTACAGAAAAGGGCATAAGGTACCTTTCAATAAAAAAAAAGGTCGGTTTCCCAAGAGACGAAGCATGCACGAGAAGCATGACCACGAGGCAAATCTATACATTTAATAAGAATGTCTAACGTGTCTTATATATACTTTTTATATAAAAAATTGTTTCACGTATCTTGGTATATGTAATAAAATACATTTCAATAACTTTCAGAAATATCTATATGTCTATTTGTTTGAACACGCATCACTATTAAAGTACTACGAACATGTTATAACCTTATCAATAAAATCATAAAGCATATCTTGGAGTATCATTTAGTCTTTATTTCATTAAAATCGGTTTGGGCTATCAGAAGTTATTGTACTTTTAGTGACGACGCGACTTAAGTACGAGACAAAAATAGATAAGTAAATGAACTTAATTTATTCAGATGACTTTATTATTCCCTATTTTTTTACATAAGGTTTCACATGGACGATGTCGCGGGCACAGCTAGTTTTAAATATACGTTGTTAGTGACACAGAAAATGATATAGGGCTTCACACAGAAAACTATACCTATGACGTAAAGTAACAACCTATTGTTGCGTTTCGTTCGGTCAGTGAGAACGCCGGAGGCTCACCATTGTTATTATTTTACTTCACTATTAATTGTATCGGATTTCTAAGTGAGATTATTGCCTTTATGGCAGCTTCATTTTCATAATTTATAGCCATTTTTAAATTATAATCCACAATTTCCCGCGCCGAAGCGTCCACGGCCCGATGGATGTTCATCTACTAATTGCGTCGTAAGTCACGTCGTATAGCAGACACAGATGTTGGTGTATCTTGATATTGCTACTAAGCACGTGAAACTTTATCGTGGATTTTTGCATCCTTCTGCCCTTTGTTTGCAGGATCATCATCGATTTGTAGGTAAATTGGTCAATACCTGGGATTCATGGACGGTCAGTACGCGCGATCCTTTCCCTGCTCCGTAGCCCTCGTTTATAAGGGTTTTTTTCTCTTCTTGTGTGTACCAGAAAGAGAATATTGTGGGTCTGTGATGATATTTGTTCCTCCTTTTAGCCCTTGATGCTCAGAGATCTCACTATCAATTTTGGTGAGTATATATCGTTGTATACGTGACTCAGTGCGTAGGCTACATCCATGGGGTTCCTGTACGTGCAGGTGAGCTGTTGGTTAATACCGGCTACGGGGTCTCCAGTAAGCCATACGAATCAAGTTTACTCGGTCACAGTTGTTGTTCTTTGGTAGTTAAGTTTATAAAGACATGCGTTCTATCTGTTAAATTAAAGTATCAAATCTAGCAATGAGAAACGAACGCAATGAGATTATGAATGAGATTTATCAAGTATGACATCAACTGACATTAAGGTGCGGAAACATCGTTCCTCGATAACCGGCTATAGGTTATCGACTGTTAATATTTTTGCAAATACAATGTTTGCTTACTTCGTTGGAATATTAAAAAATCACGTTATCGCAGTGTTTATTCGTCGTGCCTTCATAGTGCTTCGATCTGGGTGGTCGCTTTTCAGAATCTATTAATATATTTAGACTGTATTTTTTTACATAACTTCCGAAGCAGTGGTTTAATTCCAAACTAAGAAAAAGCTTGTCTTTACGGCAACTAAATAGATTGTATAGAGGTGTCTAATTATTCTCTGTTTGTCTTTATATTAGACTAGTTGATACCCACGATTTCGTCTGCGTTGTCCTGCGAATGCGCACGACACCACTCACCCCATAGGGTGGCAACCACCACACCCACACGGGTTGGGGTACCTAGCCTAGGCAATGGACTGTATATAAATTGGCTGGAGGTAGATACACCTGGAAAAATGTATGCCGAAAGGATTTTCTTTATAATCGGGATAAAAGCTCACTTATTTGATATAATGTCTTCTCCGCCGCCGTTGCCGTTGGTGAGAGCACCAGTTTTCCGAAATGACACACGCAAAACAAAATTCCGAGCCGCCGTGTCGCTAGTATGGTGAGCGAATCCGAAAAAGTGCGCGATAGAGACTTGCAATACTAGGGTAGTCGCAAGTGCGTTGCCAACCTGTCTTGGAGGTGAGGGGGAGTAAGGGAAGAGAGAAGGGTAGGGTAGGTGGGACCTTCGGCGCTCTCAC
>MU161790.1:0-11387 GCA_015888305.1 Antheraea pernyi
TAGGAACACCCATATACGACGCAGAACCCACCAACTCCTAAACCATCACATGCGACCTAAGGAAAAAAATAGTTGACGGAGTTCTTCGTACTCATAATATATATGTAATGTGTGTGATAATGTTGTGGCAATAATATTGTGAATTATTAATTACAAAAAAACACAATGTTGAATGAAACACCACAAAGTAATTCCCCACATTTGTCTTACCAATATTATACGAGTTTGTATTTGTTGCTTGGATTTATACATCACCATGTGGGCTTAAATGTTCATTTAAGATTTATTTTGCATAGAATTACTCTTAACAAGGAATTAGAGTAATAGGAAAGAAGTTCATTGGACTCTGAAACGTATTGTGTTATGAAATATTTTTTTTAAAGTAAACTTCTTTATGCGCGTTGAGTGCTATTTTTTGGCAGAAGAAAATTTATAATTTCGCGTCACGACATGCTAGTAAGTATGACCCATCGTATTGCGCGACTTGCGTCAGACTAGCAACACGTAGTATAAGAGCCTGTGTGCAATGTATATCTAATATTGATATTTTGTATTGAGGTTGTGCAGTGTGATGTGTTTGATGAATTTATATACTGTATAAAAAAGTATACAATTATTATTCGGAGTGCCAATAGATGTGAAAGAGAGACTAATAATAATAATTTCAATTTAAAAAAAATATGAAATTTACATAATTCACATTATAATTATTTTAAAATTCATAGGAGAACACAGTTTACATTCTATTGTTTTTAGTTTTCCCTTCTGTACGCAGTCCTGACTGAAAGATGGTTATGCGTGTGACCTGCTCTCCATCACCTCCTATTGCGAGACAGTCATGCTTGCAAAGGAGGCGGCGGAGAGGGAGATGGAGCGGACTACTAGGCTCCCTTCCTACGGTCGACGAACCATACGGTGGCATTGGGTAGGTGATGACTTCCGGCCGCCGTAGGTGGGGGGCCTGGAGGCGATAGATACGATCATGTTCGTCGCCCTGGCATTATAAACTGCACATGCCCATGTAGTGGAGGCACATTGTGCCGATGCGACTCCCACAGTTCGTCAGAGGGGGTCCAACACTTCTTCCCCCTTTGAGCGGATATATTTGACCCCTCAGACCGCAGCCAGGACCTCTTGGAGGTTCTACATGTGTCTTGGGAGTAGACACAGTGGCAGTCGACAGTGCCTGCTCATTCGCCTAAAAGGTGTATGAAGGCACCATGGAGTTTAAGTCCGTACCAATCGGACATAACCCATCCTCAGCTGCCAGACAGGATGGATATCTGTTAGGGATCTCCCTGTGTAAAGGAAAGTCCTTATTACTGCCTCGGGTTTTTTTTAGTAATTTTTTTTGTTCCAATTGTATTCGTTGGCTGCTATACAATTGTATATAATTTGTTTTTTTGTTACCTGATACTTTAAATAGTCTTGTTTCTAATAAATAAAGTTATGCCTTCCTCAGACGTTATTTAACAACAATTCAGCATTATATGTGTACATAAGAGAGCTGCGATTGAGATTATTGGGTCAAAATATAACGGAGAGTTTATCGTTATTATCTTTTCTACAATAAAATAAAACAAAACTGTGATTCAGAAGCTACAGTAAATGCTACAAAAGATTCATTTACCTTGTTGACCTGAATACAATTAATTAAGAAATAAATGCAGTTTATCCTCATTTTAGTATGTGAAATGGTGGTTTAGCTTATATTTTAGTTATTTTTTTAATTAATTACATTGAACTAATTTCTGAATCACAAATAAATATTTAAAAAAAAAGTTTATTAATTCATCAAACATATGATGGGCTACACAAGCTCAAAACAAATATCAATATTAAATGTACACGGGCTCTTATACTACGCGTCGCTAGTCTTGCGCAAGCCGTGCAAGCGCAATACGTTCGGTCACGCTTACTAGCTTGTTATAACGCGAAATATAGATTTATCTCATGCCAAAAAAAAAACCACACAACGCGCTTAAAAAGTTTTTACTTTTAAATGTGTGAGTAGATGAAATCTGAGAGTTTGAAGTGATTTTAAAACTATCTATTACAAAGGCTTCGATCAACAATTGATCGAAGTACAAAGGGATATTATTTGATTTTGTTATTATATCTAGTTATAGGCTACGTGTGATTGTTATAAAATTTTAGAGTGAAGCCAAATCAAAGTAAAACATGCCACTACCTGTACGTTAAACAATTATTTTATGCTAAAAGTTTACCATGGTGTATATACAAATGTATACACAAATTTAAAAGAAAAGTTGGGTACTTACATATTAACACCACCGAACCAAGGCGGGAGAATTGTGAAAAATAAATCGTTTAGGTTAGGTTAGACTTGTGAAACAATGACAGCGTTTTATATAGTAGTAACTTGATGATTTTTAAGTTAAAACAAAAAAAGTTTCATCTCGGTTTAATAAGGTTAGGTTAGACTTGGAAAGAACGAAAACACGGGCCGGTCGCGGCAGCGCTCGGCGAGCACGGTGGTATTAATATGTAAGTTCCAATTGCATGTAGTTCTCACGCGATAGAAGTGCATATTTTCTCTGTTCTTCAACACCCGAAGGCAAGCGAGATATTGTTCCCACTTAATCAGACACAGTGATTACCTGCACCACTTTTCGTCACACAAAAAGGTTACGGATCACAATTTCAAAGCTCTCCCATAAAATGTATCTGTAATATAATGTATCTGGGTGGACAGCACTGCCCCCGCCAAGTCGAGCAAAAAAGCGGCACAGCGGTATCATCCTTTTCTCGGAGAAGTTCAGGCCATCTTCGACTCCCTATGACTCCGTTTTGGATAAAACTAGAAGCCTGAAGTCTATTTTATTTAAAACATAAAATATTTTTAATATTGATATGGTCACTATAAGATGTTGTTAGATTACTTAATTACGTAATAACTTAAGACAGAAGGTCCCTTAAGTAAGGACTTAATAAAGTAACCGAGTTGGTCCAACATGGATCTCACAATTTTTTACTGCAGAAAAACTGAGTTGAAGACTTGGTTTTTTTACAAATTTGTTTTTTAAATTTCACATAAATCTAAACAAAAATGATACGAGGCTGTGACTACTTCATGTAAACAGCGCGTTCACAGTTTAAAATACGTAAGATACTCAAGCCAATTTTTACATTAATACGCATAGAATAGGAATTTGCGGTTAAACTAGTGGCTGCTGTTTACGAAATATGGTTTTACCGATTACCTAATAAATTACGTACAAGTAACAATATATTTATGATAACAAAAACATAAAACAGCCTTGACATGAAGAACGGTTTAATTGAAACAAATTACTTTGAGTTTAGTGGAACGCTCAAATATAAAATATATGGATTTTCCAAAGTACATAACGATTAAGGATAATAGATGCTTAATTATATGCAAGGTAACATATATATAAATACAACATACCTTGTTATAAAAAGTGTATGAGGTAAGGAATCTATATCTATACATATAATAGACATTGTCCCGTCCGAATAATGAAAAACAAAAGTGTGTGTGTACTTACGTACACGCGTTAGAAGTTATACTTTTTAGGCGTAACAAGATAAATATCTTTTCAAAAATTTTATCTTTCGCCTTACTCTACATTTGTAGAAAAAACGACACTAACAATAGAAAAAGTTGACTATAACTAACTTCAGGGTGTCGGTTTTTCGTGACGGTGTGCGCGCGCATCGTAATATTAACAACCCCACATTCCCATTTACAATATTAGTAAGGATATCTTGTAAGACTATATACAATTGATATTAATAACTATTAAATTGATATTAATAATATAAATATTAACAACCCCACATTCCCATTTACAATATTAGTAAGGATATCTTGTAAGACTATATACAATTGATATTAATAACTATTAAATTGATATTAATAATATAAATATTAACAACCCCACATTCCCATTTACAATATTAGTAAGGATATCTTGTAAGACTATATACAATTGATATTAATAACTATTAAATTGATATTAATAATATAAATATTAACAACCCCACATTCCCATTTACAATATTAGTAAGGATATCTTGTAAGACTATATACAATTGATATTAATAACTATTAAATTGATATTAATAATATAAATATTAACAACCCCACATTCCCATTTACAATATTAGTAAGGATATCTTGTAAGACTATATACAATTGATATTAATAACTATTAAATTGATATTAATAATATAAATATTAACAACCCCACATTCCCATTTACAATATTAGTAAGGATATCTTGTAAGACTATATACAATTGATATTAATAACTATTAAATTGATATTAATAATATAAATATTAACAACCCCACATTCCCATTTACAATATTAGTAAGGATATCTTGTAAGACTATATACAATTGATATTAATAACTATTAAATTGATATTAATAATATAAATATTAACAACCCCACATTCCCATTTACAATATTAGTAAGGATATCTTGTAAGACTATATACAATTGATATTAATAACTATTAAATTGATATTAATAATATAAATATTAACAACCCCACATTCCCATTTACAATATTAGTAAGGATATCTTGTAAGACTATATACAATTGATATTAATAACTATTAAATTGATATTAATAATATAAATATTAACAACCCCACATTCCCATTTACAATATTAGTAAGGATATCTTGTAAGACTATATACAATTGATATTAATAACTATTAAATTGATATTAATAATATAAATATTAACAACCCCACATTCCCATTTACAATATTAGTAAGGATATCTTGTAAGACTATATACAATTGATATTAATAACTATTAAATTGATATTAATAATATAAATATTAACAACCCCACATTCCCATTTACAATATTAGTAAGGATATCTTGTAAGACTATATACAATTGATATTAATAACTATTAAATTGATATTAATAATATAAATATTAACAACCCCACATTCCCATTTACAATATTAGTAAGGATATCTTGTAAGACTATATACAATTGATATTAATAACTATTAAATTGATATTAATAATATAAATATTAACAACCCCACATTCCCATTTACAATATTAGTAAGGATATCTTGTAAGACTATATACAATTGATATTAATAACTATTAAATTGATATTAATAATATAAATATTAACAACCCCACATTCCCATTTACAATATTAGTAAGGATATCTTGTAAGACTATATACAATTGATATTAATAACTATTAAATTGATATTAATAATATAAATATTAACAACCCCACATTCCCATTTACAATATTAGTAAGGATATCTTGTAAGACTATATACAATTGATATTAATAACTATTAAATTGATATTAATAATATAAATATTAACAACCCCACATTCCCATTTACAATATTAGTAAGGATATCTTGTAAGATTATATACAATTGATATTAAGCTACATAATAATAATATAGTACATAACGCCACCTTGTGGTGGGCCACAGTAATATGAATAACATTAACACTTTCTCCGTGGAAAACACTTAGATTTACCTACTTACTTTCATGGTAATCGGAAAAACGATGCTGGAGTTTAGCGATTTCAGGGATATCAACAGACATCTTTATATATGTTAATAATATTGTAATTCACAGATAAACTCTTCTAATTTTCAATAAGTGGAAAAAGATTGTATTACATCTCTCCAACAAGCCACAAAAAATTTAGTATTTATAAAACTGACAAGCGCAACTAATTCGTCAATAGTAAGAGTACCTAACATTTTAAAAGTACGCGGCAGAAATTCTATACTCAATCTAGAAACTTCTATGGCATATACAACATGTTCATTAATTTCAGAATTAAGGACGTTACATTTGTTATATTTATACATTCATTGATATTTATCATTGACACATTCTTGTGCAATTTTAGATTTGTATATAAAAACAGTTTTCAACCCCTTTCTTCACAAATGTACAGATTCAAATTACAAAAAAGTGAGTTATTATTCCTACAACATATTTTTTAATCTATTCGAGTCTATATGTTATATTAATTTCTAATCATAAGAGTTGCAATAATTCCCTTTAATGTAATTAATTTCGTTGGTAAATATACTGTACATTAATATAAAATCTCTGTATACTTCACAATATGAATAAAGATAACCCAGATAATAAATCTGGCCACAATTTTGTTCAACCATTTTGTTTCCATAAACAAATACGCATACTTTAAACATAACTATTATACCAGGCGACTGTTTAGACAATCGCTGTATTCTAGGATATGACACTTTATGGTTACATTTAACATATAAAAAATTATATTAAAACAAATACTAATAAACAACAAGGAAAACCTAAGTTAAAGTTTATTCTAAGACTTTCAAAAGTATAGCTACAAACGCGTAAATAAAATAATAAACCTAAGTGCAATGACCGGGGCTAAAAGCTACAGGTGGCGACACGGAGTTAATAACTTTCGATAGTAAAACGGGCAATAAACCCTTTTGTTTTGTTGCTGACGTTCCCTTTCAAATGAAAGTGATATGACCCGACGGTCATTGACTCTGTTCCCGTTAAAATAGGTCCAGCCGTTTTGGATATTACCCGGAACAAACAAACAAACAAACAGACAAAATATAATAATAAAGACAAAGCATAAAAAACATTTTTTTTGGTCATTTGTAGCCATATCCATTCATCAAAAAGCTGTTATTTTAATTGTACATACGCGAACTTTATTTTTATAATACGTAATAGATAACAAATAAAAAATTAAAAATAAAAGTAGAATAAACTTTTTGAATAGGAAAATAAAATAAACTTTGAAAATGTTTGCGATAGAAACCTACCACGTTACCATATCAACGTATATAATACTAACGCGAACGAAAGCTCTCAAAAGAAAAAAAGTGCTTTAACAGCTTTAACATAGACGCGTAGAGGATTGTGTATAATTTTTGTATTTTTCTAGATAACTAGGTCCAATATTAAGCGAGTGCCGAGTGTCCTCCAGAAATATTGCTACTGTTTAAACAGTCACCTGGTATATACGAGAAAAAGTTCATTTTTAAGTTGATTGTTCAGATAAATACTTTTATCAAATGCGACAACGATAATCTTATTTGTATGTAATGAAATGAATCAGTATTTTTAATATAATCAATTTCGCAATTTAGCAAATAAGTAGGTATATCTTGTGCTGATATGACGTCAAGTCTCAAATCTAGGTATATTCTGTATCTGTATAAATCTGTAGTTCTATCCGTACATGTAATTATTTGATAAATATCTGCTATAAAGGAGATTGATTACAAATATAGCATTGAAACGATTTTAGTGTGACTGTTGTGTTTATATTTTACACAAAACGGCTCTAAACGACTTTAATGACATTTGTACACGGGAACTAGTATAAAATGTTATTCTTAAATTAATGCCCTATAGTAATATCACAAAGTTAACTATTATCATTAACTTTATCTAAAAACAAAGTTACAAAACCAATAGCTACGTAGTAGAAATCGTGTGCACATTCCGTTCATGCAAATATTCATTCCGTTGTAATAATAATTAAAAAAAAAAACATTTATGATGTAGTATAAATACTATTATGAGTACATACACAGGTATACAAGTTTATTAATCATTACATAGTATAAGACAAAGTCCCCTACTACGTCTGTCTGTCTGTCTGTTCGCGATAAACTAAAAAACTACTGATCGGATTTATTTGCGGTTTTCACCAGTAGATAAAGTGATTAATGAGGAAGGTTTTGATACATCTTTTATAATCAGGGCAGGACAACGTTTGCCGAGCCCGCTAATAATTACTATAAAATTGTTTTATAGAGAATATTAGCTGATTCCCGCCCACTTCGTCAGGCGTTAATTAAATAGCAAAGGATCAATTGAATTCAAAAAATAAATTGCCAAGAAGCATCTACGAAAAATACCGTTTTTTCTAAATGCCGATGCATTTATAACTAAATGTTATTTACATATTTTGACGTGATTTAGCCGCGAAATAACTGTATTTTCATTATATATATAGATTACATTTGAAGATATAACTGATGAGAGAACAACCCAGCTCTTGAGAATATCAAATGAATGCAAGTTTAGTGCGACGTGATAATTGTGTCCTAGTACTGCATTGCGATCACAATATACTTAGTGTAACACACGCTGTAGTAACATGTTTAGGTATGCCTCGTTTTGGAGGCAGCAATGTCGTTCGTGTACGCGACTACATTACAAATGTGTTTTCAGCTATTAAGAATATATTTTAGATCTCTCGGAGATCATTATACTGTATCGTATTTATCGTCAGGTATAGTCATTTTGCCATACTATTTGTTTAAATGAGGAATAATAACTAAACAGTTTGACAAAACTTACTTAATAATTCCAGCTGGAATAACTAAATGGAAACTGTCGATGTTCAATGGATCCAGCACAGGAATCCCTTGTTCAGGCCAACCGTTATTGATAACATTTCGCAAGAACTCGAATAGTTGTCGAATAAGAAGGTTCACCAGTAAATTTCGCCCGTCGGCAGTTTCGCTTGTCAGTTTGCCTGTAAAATTAATAATATTGATACAGTATCTGGATCGATGATGGCCAACGGTTTTGTATGGCCATACTTCGTTCCTTTAACGAACACTGGCGGAGGCTATAGTAATGGTATATGTGTCAAATTGTAGATGGTAGGTGGTAGAGCCATGCTGAAGCTATCAACGGTTTCAGCATGAATGGGTCGGCTCGCCCGGGGTAGTACCACCCGACCCACAGTAACAGCGACGTGAAGTAACAGTGCTTGCATTGTTGCGTTTCGTTCGGTCAGTGAGAACGCCGGATACCCATCTTCCCTCCCCTCCTCTCTTCCCCACTCCCCCCTCTCCAAAAACACAGGCTGGCAACGCCCTTGCAACTCCTCTGGTGTTGCAAGTGTCTATGGACGGTGGTGATCACTTAACATCAGGTGACTCACGTGTTCGTTTGCCTCCTATGATATAAAACAAAAAACAAACATGTAGGAATGAGGGCTCTTGAAATTTTTTATATTATTTGAAAGAAAACTTGCTTAATTCTTAGATATAATATTTGTTGCGTTTTGTTATTAGTTATCATACCTTAAAATAACTATAACCATTCTAGTTTTTTTTTAAATTACTATATATATTGCACATGAAATAAATAGCTGAAAGATTGACAAGAAATTGAAACTAACTTAGATCGAAAATGTCGTTCTGTTCATTTCCTCTCGGTGCGGCAGTTACCAGAGCACACAACGCTAGCACTAACACTAACTTCATCCTGTAATGAAACATATATTATGTAAATTACTTCTGCTTCAAAATAATGACGGTAAATTTTATGATCACTATTATCCAAAACCTAAATATCAACTGATTATTGTTACACTCCAGTATTCACAAGCGTGACGAACATTAGTTTACAAATGTATAAATAAACATAATAATATACGGATCGTTTGATTAGCTTATAACCTGTTTCTCAGGTTAAACTATCATTAGTTATTGACTCAATAAAGTTATCCATAAGATAAACTGTCAATACGTTTGTGAGTACACGAACTCGTGTAACTATTTCTTTGATGTTAACTATATGGCTCTTTTTAAGAAAGAGTTTTAAAAATTGGTTTCATTATTTTAATTCTTAACTTATAGTTGTAATATTATGATTAAAAAATACTTTGGAGATTAGTAGATGGTTTAATTTTATTTTATAATTATTTACTTATAAATATAGTTATATTAGATACAAAACTTTTCAATACGTTAGTTGTTCGTCAATGAAAAACTTATCAAATAGATAAACGCCCAGATCAGCCAGTTAAGTTTAACCGAGATTTATCGTATGATTGTGTGTCCAGAAACCCAAAATGACAAATTAACGATAACGTTATTGAACAGATAAATGTGACTCAGAAACCGGGCATTAGTATTCAACGTCACTGCTTAAAACTTATATCCTTTTATGGTTGAAAGTAATTCATTTTTGTTAATGTAACAGACGTAATCCATCTGCTTTTAAGATTTTCTTGAGCTCTAAAAACCAAGCACAAAATACGACTGCGGTCCTGTTCAAGATTTGATACTGAAGAATTGCTTCCTTTGGAGACTAACTTATAATACCTCAAGTCCATGTATTCAAAAACTTCACGTTTTAGACCTGAACACTAATGCTATAATGTGTAGCCGAACGTTCTGCAGGTTCGTTTTTAGGTTATTTTACCTATAGTTAGAGTAATTTATAGTCCGATTTGTTATTAAGAGAAAACCCACGTCATAAAAGAAATGAAAATACTGTTGTTATATGAGTTCTATTAGATTTTATATTTTCTCATACATCTTATCAGTGGATATCCTTTTGTGCCTACTACAGTCTAATTGTTCCCTATTATTTATTTATTTTCATTAAAAATTACGTTTATTTTAATAATCGTTAATTATTTTCGATTTAAAAAATCCTATTTTCAGTTCATACACGTGTTTTCCCATTCGATATATGATTTTATGCCTGTCGGATCTTTATACCAATGTTTTAATATTATTATTTAAATATCATATTTTTTATTTAATTAAGCATTAGTTAATGTTCGTAATTAATATTAGGATTATCTTCTGTTTGAATTATTAAGTAGCTTTGTATAACGTATACAAGATCTAGGAAAAATATATAGTTAATACCTTGTCATACTAAAGACATGCATATATCCATAGGCATCATTATTTAAAGAAAAAAGTGTGTGTGTGTACTTATGTACACGCGTTAGAAGTTATACTTCTTTGGCGTAATAAGAAAAAATCTTTTCAAAAATTTTATTCTTCGCCTTATTCTACGTTTGTAGAAAAAACGATACTAACAATAGAAAAAGTTGATTACAGCTAACTTCAGGGTGGCGGTTTTTAGTGATGATGTGCGCGCGAGCATCGTAAATATTTACTCTCATTATTTTTCCCTAACGCGCAAAAAGAAGTATAACTTCAAAAAGTCTTTAAACGAAATTAATTTAGCCAAATATATAAATATTGCTAATACAACTATAACGCATAAACAAGCGCAACAAAGAATGACAAAACACATACTTGAGCAAAACAAATAAAAAGTCATCTAGCTACGAGGCGCCGTGTCGCATATTAATAACTCCTGAATAGTCTCCTATGTCTGTGTTATTTTTTTACGTACTAAAATTCCAAAAATTCGTTCCAAGTAAGAGACGAAAGGTCGTTTACATAATCATTCGAAACGGATCTAGAGATACTACGAAAATCGGTATAAAAAAATAATTGTTTACGTTCGTATCGATGATTCATATGTAATTCCCATGCACATTCCGATGTCGCGACCTTCATAAGGCCGCCCACACGATTGCGA